>PVKU01008229.1:0-76321 GCA_004027475.1 Anoura caudifer
GGAGGGCTGGGGCGGAGGGACGGGATGGGAGTAGAAAACAGAAAACTGTATAAGAACAACAATTAAAATAAAATTTAATTAAAAAATAGTCATGGGGATAAAAAGCACAGCATAGGGAATATAATCAATAATATTGTAGTAACTACAGATAGTGCTAGGTTGGTACTTGAAATATTGGGGGATCACTTTTTAATGTATACGATTGTCTAACCACCATGCTGTACACTTGAAATAATGTTGAATGTCAACTGTAATTGAAAAATAAAAAAAAAAAAGAATTCATTTCAAGATTTACTTCAAGATGAACTTCAATAAGACCAGAGAACCTCCCCTCCTCCCCCCCAAAAAAAATACAGAACCCAGAAAAAATATATCCACCACAGAAGTTATGATGATAACTGTGCAACAGGTCTGGAGAGTCAGCAACCCTGACTGAAGTGAGAGGACAGAGGTCCTACAAGTGGTCATATTTGGAAAAATAAGGTACTTACAGAAAAATGACATGATAGCTCATTTGAAAGAAAAAAGATACAACAAATACAAATGGTGACTAGAAGAAATATCAATTAGGAAAAAAACCTTTAAATCCAAAGAGGCAAGGACATACAATCATAGCACTCTACTTGCCTAAGCAATGAGCACATGAATATTTGCATGAATTGTCAGGAGAGCAAATGCTGCTTCATGCTTTGGAGACCTGAGAAAGCAGGCACACTGAGGGGAACTGTAATTACTTTCACAAAGGCTGTACACAATCTAAGGGCTTTGTGTGTCATGCTTAAAATTCCTGATTTTCATTTTTTTAAAAACAATTTGAAGCTAGTGACAGCTTTAAACACAGAAGTAGCAAGTTTGGCATTGCATCTCTGACTGTCAGTCTGGTGGCCATAGCAGACCAGGGGCAGATGAGACTGAAGAGGTGCCCCTGGGGAAAGTCTTCAGGCCTTTTGTTTTAGAACCAGAATAACATGGCAATGCAAAAGGATGCATCAAAACTGCATTTTACAACTATTTTTCACCTACAAATGCTACACTGCATTTTCCAGTGAGCTTTCTTTTGAAGATGAAAGACTCTTGTTTTTCTTCCAAATGGAGTGATGAATGCAGAAGATGCTATTTTGGGCTTGGTGTCTCTATGAACTCTGAACTCCGAACTCCGAAGCAGAAGATACTGTACTTGAAATGGAGTAAGCAAAAGAAAATCTTCAAAACTCGAATTCTTATTATCCCAAACTTTTATACCTCCAGTAGTTCAAACATTGTCCAAGGCCTAAGAAATTCTGTTCTTGACTGTCATTCATTATAGCTTCAATATAAAATAATAGTTGAGGGTACCTGCTCTTGTTAAAGACATAAATACTCCGTTTCAATCTCCAGAGAGAATTCCATTTCAGGGGGTTTGGGTGGGTGGACACTAAAAATCTGCATTTTTAACATGTTCACAGATGTTTGGTAGTTCTGGCTTAAACTATGTTGATAGGATTGAATGTACTTAGTTAATATTTTCACTTTTGTCCCACTTTACATGCATGTTCCTCTGGCATTTATCAAAATTCTTGACTCTCCTATTAGTGTGTCTAATAAATCATGAAGCTCAGATATAACCTTGTCATTTTTAAGGTAATATCCTCAAATTCTACAATATAATATCTACCCTCTACTATCTTGTGCTGGTTAATTTGGATAGAGACTTTAGACAACATTTCCTATAATTTTTCTCTACCAATTTAATGCCATGCTGCTTGGAGTCAGAGTGTAAACAAATTACCTTAATGTGAAACTATATATAACCTCTGGAAAGGCAAATATTTAATTGTACCTAAATTTAAAGTGGTATTTGATGTAAGTATAAATTTAAGTTCAAGAAATTGTACTGTTTTTTAAAATTACCTTTCTTTTAAACCTTCTATGCTAAGATTTGTTTACTCTCTCATTTAACAAGTCTAATTACTGCTTTTAAAAAGCAAAGAACTTCATGGTTTGCACTCTGCTACCTAAACTGCTAAGAACAAGTTTCAGAGAGATTTTATCAAATGTGAGTTTGACCTAGAATATAGGAATTCACTTGATTTCTATGCTGTTTTCTGCAAAAGAAAACTATGCACTCAGAGATATATTTAGCACTGCAATCAGTTTAATGAGAATTACTTTTATTTTTATTCACTGTAAACAATAGCATTCATTGGATAATTTAAATGCAAATAGAAGGATCTGTAATGAGTTACTCAAAGCTTGATGATAAATTAGGGAAAAGTAGAGTCTTGGGAAGCACAGATACCTTGACTATGCACCCTAATTCTGTTGGTAGGCTCTCAGACAGGAGGAGCATGTGGGGTTAGAGACACCAAAATATTTTCAAGTAGAGTGACTTGTCAGAGAGTTCTTTGTACCTAGGACTCTTCAAATCCAGAGGAATTATAACTCCAGAGTATATTTGTAGTTCAGCTCTCCTTTAGTGGATTACAGGTAGAGGTCAAAAAGAATGTGTATGAATCAGGATCAAAACCAAGACTTTTCCTTACTAGAAAATACGTTCCTTAAGGACAGGGACTTTCTCTAGTTCGCTGATACAACCTAAGTTCCAAGAACAGAAGAATTGCTCCAAAAATGTCTGTATTATGAAGGAAGGAAGGAAGGAAGGAAGGAAGGAAGGAAGGAAGGAAGGAAGGAAGGAAGGAAGGAAGAGAGAAAATGAGAAAAGGGGGAAAGAAGGAGAGAACTAGGAAGATGTCACACCAGTGAATTAAGGTATTAGAGAAAAGGAATTGAGTCCAGGGAATAGACTATAGTTCCTTTCATTTAGGCACTGGTGGTCAATTCAGTAGTAGATTCTGGGGACCCAAGAAGTCCATTATCAGTCCTCTGGCCCCAAGAGCTTCCAAGCTGGAGGAAAAACAGATACAATACAATTGTGGTGAAGGCTATTTCAAGGATGTGGGCTAAGTACTATGGGAACAGAACAAAAGACATTTTTAGAGTTAATAATGGATAACACTGGAATGAAAATCCAAGTTTTCTAACTCTGAATCCCATGCTCATTCCATGAACAGTCTGTATTTCTCGGGTCCACTTTGGTAAGAAGCCTATTGGTTTTATTAGTTTTGACTCCAAAATGTTTTCAATTTAAAAGCCATATTGCAGATGATGTATAAACATGCCTTTAGTAAGTTACTGCAACAGTATATTGAAGAAGAACAATAAACTACATTCTTTCTTCGTATTCACCAACCACTTTCAAAGCCTTGCCTGCCATCCAAATGTCATCATAAAATTCTGGCATCAAGCCAGTGTCCAATACTGTAACAGTGTTCAGCTGAGGTGTCACAACAGCTTCTTGGATGATTGTATCATATAGCAGGGAGTTAAAGTACAGCATAAACTAGCCCCCACAGAACTGTGCAGAGCCCATTTTAAGCTATGCTGCAGCCAGAAATTGGTGTGTCCATGAGTATAGCCATGTGAATATAACTTTCTTGTGTGTAGAAGTTAAAAAAAGGTTGAAAAACTACCACATAAGGGATGTGCCTTTTTAAAGGAAGCAATAAAAGTATGAGAGAAAATACATTAAGTAGGAATTGTTCCTGAGTTGATGGTAGAGAAGAAGCTGTCCAAAGATACAAACCTGAAAACTATACTGGTAGGAGAGGAGATATGATGAAAATTAGTTATATAAAAACCAACAAATTTATTCTGTAGCATTGAGCAATTCCTGGGCATACTAGTTTGAGAATCATACATTTTGCTATTTTTATTTAATATTATGATACATACCAAGATTATTGATAACCTGATAGGCTTTTGTAATAATGTTATACATAAAAAAACTAAAGTGACATCCTCTGAGATATCATAATTAGTTTGAGATTTGGATCACAATGCCACTGAGTTCTGAGTAATTTGATATACAATCAAAAGCAAATGAGGCTAACCAATTCAACTCCACATGCAGAAAGCTAAAATAAAAATCTGTACTTTTCCTAAGTCATAGAATTTCAAAGAACCCAGGCATGATACATGATTTAGAGAAATAAAAGATACAGATCACCTACACATCATTAAATGCCTTAAATATTGGTAGACTCTTGAGATACATAAACTCTCCTTACATTTCCCATCTGTATTTAACTGTACATGCAATTGATCTTGGATAACTTGGTTTAACTGTCTTCCTGGGATTGTCTTCAAAGAAGAATTATTTAATATTAAATAACTAAATTTGTTCATCCATTAACTTAAAACATATTTGCTGAAAATCTTTCACGTATTAGGTAAGCTCTAGGTATATTGTGGCAAAATAAAACAAACTATATCCTTTCAAAGATTGCATTATCTAGAAGCCATAAAAATTAATTAAGTGCTGCAATAGGTATGGTGAATGCAATGAGAAAGTTAGGATAGGGAGCTCTGGAAGTATATTAAGAAATTGGGAAAGCTGCTAGGTGAAGTGGCCTTTAAGTGAAATCCCAAAAAGTAGAAGTTATTTTGGTAAAGAAAGGTGATAAGGCGATGACTGTATGAGAAGAGTCTAAGCAGAAAGAACACTGAATTATGAGAGGGTATGGCTTTTTGGGGGGAATATGGTAGATTAAAACTTGGTATCTGAAGAAGGAATGGGGGAGATGACATGATATTGCACAGGATAGGTGGGTGAAATATACTTTATCTAGGAGTTTGAACTTCATCTGGAGGGCAAGGAAGAGCCCTGAAGGATTTTTTAAGCAAGGCAGTGAATGATTAAATGAGTACTAGAGAAATATCACTCTGGTTTTAGTGTAGAGAACAAATTACAAAGTGTAAAGTATGGAAACAGAGAAACTAGTTGGCAGATGTTGCTTTTGATTTAGATAAAGAATCTTATCACATAAATTAGGCAAGATATTGGAAAATGAGATTGAAAAAGTACATCTTGGAGGAATAACTTAGGAAGTACAACTGTGCCAGGATATAGTATTTGCTTATTTGTAGTAAAGGAGAAGTAAAATCAAAGTATATAAAGACATTTTTAGCTTGGAAACTAGGTACGATTCACATAGAGGGGAAGTATCACAGGCAAAGTTTGGAAGAAAGCAATGAGCTAGTTTCAAACATATTCAGCTGAATTCTTATGGGGCTTTCAAGTAGAGATTTAAGGAAGGCAATGGACTCATAGGTCAGAAGCTTAGGAGAGATCTGGGCTGAAAATATGGATTTGGTATAATTAAATCAATACAAACATAATCTGCAACAGTTAAAATACTGAAATATAAGTCTAGCATGCACTTCTAAGATATGAACTTGTAACACCACTGAACACCACTAAAATATATTCAAGTAAAAACCAAATTTTGGAGATAAAGGTTTGCATATGACTATTCTTATTGTGATTTATCTAAAATCTGATTTTTTACCTTTTCATTATCCATTTCTACTTATGTATACTTTGAGTACATATTTTTACATTCATCAAAATTCTTTTAATATCTGCATAAAAAGCCAATCAAGTTCTTGGAAGTGACATAAGAGGAATCACGGCATGAGAGATCCCCTTGGTTTCTCCCCTAGAAGTTTCAACAATTTAAACATCTATAATTTAACAAAGAATTCCCTGTTCAGTACACAAACATGTGTGAGATACAGGTGCATTGAAACATCTAAAGGTGGGCAAATGGGAGCACACCAGGGAGGTGAAGAGAACTGGGGAAAAGCTGAGACAAGCCACAGATGCAGTCCTGTAGCTAGGAGCTCACAGTGGTCCTCTGCCAAGAGAGGGAAGGAATCAAACTGTGGCTGGGACTCCCTTTAGCTAAGGAGGAGAAAAGAGATTTAGTGAGCATTCTTGCAGAAGTGAGCAATATAAGCTGGAGCTGAGCCAAGTGACCATGGCAGGAGTGAAGCAGAGGTGCAGCCTTGGTTTTCTCACAATTGTCATTCCAGACAGAGAAACAAAGCTATGGAGCTTGACCAGTTTCCCATAACATCCCAGAAATCATATCTCTGCACTCTTCATGTTGGGTTGCAGAAGACACTGTCTGCAAATCCAACTGGTACTACAGAATCACTTTTTCCCTGAGTGACAGGCTCATGCTGTGACTAATCCCAGGTTCAGGTGGAGGCACAGAGGGACATTGCAAAGGTCCACTGGTCACCATTGCCAGCAGCACAAAGCAACAAAATAAGCATCCCAGCTTCCTCAATTCAACCCACCCCTAAGCATTACAGCTACACTGCAGAAGAAAGCATCTAGATTTCAAAGATTTAGTCATATCACCCACCACATTTCCCTGTGGGCTGGTACCCTGGGATAAGGGTGACTAGATCACAGGGGAGACACCCAACGTACCTTCCCTGGGAGCACAGTCCATTTTTCACCACCCTGTGGAGATCTGAAAAGCCAGAGAAGTGGAAGAGAGTTAAAAAGCTTGCAATGCAGCACTACTTGCTGGAAAATAATAGAAAGACTTCATATCAATCTACTAGAGAAATGCCAGTCATACATAGATACCTAGACAGAGAAGGAGTCCATCAAATACAATGACTATCCAACATAACGAGGCAGCTCAGAAATAAAATGAAAATCTCCAGAAAAAGAATTTAATAACATGGAAATATGTAACTTAAATTACAGAGAATTCAAGATTGCAGTTCTAAGAAAAACTTGAGACACAAGAAAACAGATAGGTAATTTAATGGGCTCAGAAAACAAATCAACAAACAAACTGAGCACTTTACCAAAGAGATTGAATCTTTAATAAAGAAGCAAACAGAAAGTGTGGATCAAAAGAACTCAATAAAGGAAATCAGCAATGAAGTAGCATGCATAGGAAATAGAACCAACCAGATGAAGGAAAGAATTAGGGATGCTGAAAATAGAAATCTAGAAATAATGCAGAGAAAACAAGAGAGAGACTTATTAAGCATGAACAAAATAAAAGAACTCTACAAGAACAATCTGACTCCTTCAGGAAAAGCAATATAAGAACAATACAAATATCAGAAGAAGAAGAAAAAAGAAGGGAACAAAGAGCAATAGATGACGAGAACTTCCCAAACCTATGGGAAGAGCTAGATACTTGAAGCCAAGAAGCTAACAGAACACCTAATTATCCAAATCCAAAAAGGCCTTCCCCAAGATGCAATGTATTAAAACTGTCAAAAACTAATGACAAAGATAGAATTCTTACAGCTGCCAGGGAGTAAGAGGAAAATAATCTATAAAGGAAAGCCCATTAAGTTATCATTGAACTTCTTAGCAGAAACACTACAAGTGAGAAGAAAGGGGAACCAAATATTCAATCTATTGAAAGAAAGAAGTTATCAACCAAAATTAATATGTAGCAAAGTTATCCTATAGATATAAAAAAAAGACTTTTCCAGACATAATGAAGCTGAGGGAATTTATCATCAGAAGACTTCCATTGCAGGAAATACTCAAGAGTTTAAGGAACAAGGAACAAAAGGTTACAAAACTCTGAGTAAGATCACCAATACACTTATAGCATAAAAGGTGACAATTTGTGACAACAGAAACATAAAAAGGGGAGAGAATAAAGGCCTGAGTTTGCAAAGTAGGATAGAAATCAGATGCATAAAAAAACAACTACTATATACATGAAACTGTCTTTCTCATAAACTCAAATGTTACTACACACACACACACACACACAAAAAAAAAAGAAACAACCCTGAGACACATAGCTTAAAAAAAAAGGAAAAGGAGGAAAGAAGCATGGAATATCACCAAACCAAAACAAAAGACAAAAACACAAAGATAAAGAACCAATGGAGGCACACAGCTACCACAAAATAAAAGATAAAATGGCTATAGGAAATTCTCATTCATCAATAATCACCTTAAATGTAAATGGCCTGAATTCACCAACAAAAAAAGTACAGAGCACCAGATTGTATCCCCCCCCAAAAAAAAATCCAACCATATGCTGCCTTCTGGAGACACATTTACACTGCAAAGATGAAGATAGACTCAAAGTGAAAAGGTGGAAAATGATTCTATGAGCAAATAAAATCCATAGAAAAGCAGGCATAACGAGAGACAAAGATGGGCATTCTATAATAATAAAGGGGACACTACATCAAGAAGACAAAACACTTCTCAATATATATGTGCCCAGTCAGGGAACACCAAATTACATAACACAACTACTAACAGAAGTAAAGGGAAAAATTGACCAAAAACATAGTAGGGAACATATTGACAGCTCTAGATAGATCATCCAAGCAGAAAATTAATAAAGAAGCTCAGATTCAAGATGGCAGAGGAGCAAGTGTAGGCTACACTAACCTCTTCCCAGGACCAATATGGAATTACAACTAAATTGTAGACAGTAGCAGAAGAGAACCCTTATAACAAAGGGCAGACAGAAGAAACCACTTCATCACAAGGAGACTGTGGGGAGTGCAAAGGAGGTGTGAGAGGGCTGGCTGGGCCCCCACACATGGCAGCTGAAGTTTCAGAGGGATATTTCAGCAGCCAAGGGTTTTCCCCTGAGCAGTGTTGGGTCTAAAACCCAAGCCAGGCTTCCTAAACTACAGCATTGGAATCAGAAAGAAACCCAGATGATACACAGGTATGAAAAGCAGCAGGGTTTCTGTCTGCCAGGGAGAGAAACCTGCTAATGCAGACAGCCTCTTAAGAGGCCAACACACAAAATTTGGTTTGTAGCCACTTACCCTGGGCTTTGACAGAGGGAGGGTAGAATGACTAGAGATGCTTGAGAAGAGTCTAGGGTTGGTGGCTCTGGAGAGAAAACTGAAAAAACAGCTATCAGGGTCCCTGTGCTGAGTCAACCCCATACTACAGAAGCCATCTTTCTTGGGCAGGGGACTTCTCTGCAAATGGCATCAGGCTGAGGGAAAGCAGTACTCCTGCAGGAATTACTCTATTCCACCCTCTGTTGCATAAGGCTAGCTGCTGATTATAGCTTAAGGCTATATCATTGATTAGTTTAACATCTAAGGTGGAAAACACAAAGACGCAGCCAAAATACGAAGACAAAGAAACAGACCCCAAATGAAAGAACAAGAGAATTCTCCAGAAGAACTAGATGAAATGGAGCCAATCAATATATCAGATACAGAGTTTAGAGTAATGATTACACAGATACTCAACAGCATGAAAAGAAAGACATGGAATCCATAAAAAGGTACCAGTCAGAACTAAAGAATGCAGTATCTGAAATAAATAACACATCAGAAGGAATAAACAGTACATTAGATGGAACAGAGGATTAAATCAGTGATTTGGAAGACAAGGTAGCAAAACAAACCCAGGCAGAGTAACAAAAAGAAAAAAAGAATTAAAAAAAATGAGGAGAGCTTAAGAAACATTTTGGACAACATGAAGCGTAACAAAAGCTGCATCATGGAAGAACCAGAAGGAAAAGAGAGCAAGCAAGGGATTGAGAAGCTATTTGAAGAAATAACGACTGAAAAATTTCCTTAATATAGTGAAGGAACAACACACACAAGTCCAGGAATCAGAGAGTCCCAAACAAGTTGGACCCAAAGAGGCCTACATTAAAAATGACAAGGCTTAAAAACTAGGAGGAAATCCTAAAAGCCACAAGAGAAAAACAGGTAGTTACATAAAAGGGAGCACCAAGTAGACTGCCATATGTATTTTCAGCAGAAACAATTCATGCCAGAAGGGGGTGGCATGAAATATTCAAGGGGATGAAAAGCAAGAACCTACAACCAAGGCTACTTTACCCAGCAAATCTATTATTTAAAATTGAAGGAGAAATAAGGAGCTTTCAAGACAAGAAATAGCTAAAGGAGTTTGTTAAAAACAAACCAGTACTGCAAGAAATGTTAAAGGGCTTACTTTAAGAAGAAAAAGAAAAGAAAGAGAAAGAAAAAAACTGAGGAAAATAGTCTAACAATAAAATGGCACTAAATATGAAGCTATCAATAATCACTTTAAATGTAAATAGCTTAAATCCTCCAATCAAAAAACATAGAGAAGCTGAATGGATAAGAAAACAAGACCCATATATATGCTGCCTCCAAGAGACCCATCTCAGATTGAAAGATACACACAGACTAAAAGGGATGGAAAAAGATATTTCATGCAAATTGAAAGTAAAAAAAAAAAAAAAGCTGGAGTTGCAGTACTTATGTCTGACAAAATAGACTTTAAAACCAAGGTTATAGTAAGAGAAAAGAAAGACACTACATAATGATAAAGGGAAAAATCCTAGAAGAGGATGTAACCCTAGTAAACATTTACCCACCAAACATAGGGACACCTAAACATATGGAGCAAACCTTGATGGACATAGAGGAAGAGATCCACAGAAATACAGTATGGTCAGGATTTTAACACTCCATTGATTTTAGTGGATAGATATTCCAGGCAGAAAATAAACAAAGAGATAAAGGCTTTAAATGACACACTAGATCAAATGAATTTAATTGTTATCTTTAGGCATTTCACCCAAAGAAGCAGATATACACACTTTTCAAGTGCACATGGAATGTTTTCTGGGATATAACCACATATTAGGATACAAAACAAGTCTCAATGAATTTAAGAAGACTGAAATCTTATCAAGCATTTTCTCTGACTACAATGCTATGAAACTAGAAATCAATCACAAGAATACTGAAAAACATGCAAAGACATGAAAGCTAAATATCATGTTATTAAACAATGAATGCATCGGTAATATCAAGATAGAAATCAAAGCTTACCTTGAAACAAATGAAAATGAGGACACAACAATCCAAAACCTGTGGGACACTGGCAAAGCAATCGTAAGAGAGAAATCCATAGCTATATAGGCCTATCTCAAAAAAACAAGAGAAAGCTCAAATAAACAATGGAACTTCACACTTAAAGGAACTTTAAAAACAAGAACACAATGTGTAGAAGGAAGGAAATAAATATCAAAATGGAAATAAACAAATAGAGTCTAAAGAAAGAATACAAGGTATCAATGAATCCAACAGCTGGTTCTTTGAAAAGATAAGCAAGACTGACAAACCTTTAACCAGACTCATCAAGAAAAAAAAAAGAGAGAATGGACCCAAATAAATAAAATAAAAAATGAAAGAGCAGAATAAACAACTGACACCAAAGAAATAGAGGATTGTTAAGAAAATACTATGAACAACTATACGGCAACAAACTCGGCAACCTGAATGAAATAGATGAATTCAGAGAAAAACAAAATCTTCCAGAACAAAATCAGGAAGAACCAGAGAATCTGAATAGACAGATTATACCTAGTGAATTTGAAGCAGTAATCAAAAAACTCCCAACAAATAAAAGTCCTGGGTCAGATGGCTTCATAGGTGAATTTTACCAAACATTCCAAGAACTAACACCTATCCTTCTCAAACTATTTCATAAAATTCAAGAGGAGGTGAAGCTCCCAAATTCTTTTTACTAGGCCAGCATTATTCTAATTCCAAAACAAGATAAAAACTCTACAAAGAAAGAAACTTACAGGTCAGTATCCTTGATAAACATAGATGCTAAAATATTCAACAAAATATCAACAAACCAAATACAGCAATGCACAAAAAAAAAATCATACACCATGACCAAGTGGTTTTTTTTCCAGGAATGCAAGGTTGGCATAACATTTGCAAATCATTGAATGTGATTTATCACATAAAAAAATGAAGGATAAAAATCACATGGTCATCTCAATAGATACAGAAAAAGCATTTGATAAAATCCAGCACCCATTTTTGATAAAAACTCTCAGCAAAGTGGGATTAGAAGGAACATTCCTAAACATAATATAGGCTGTATATTGCAAACCCACTACCAGCATCACACTCAATGGGCAAAAACTACCAGTGTTTCCCTTAAGATCAGGAAAAGACAGGGATATCCACTTTCACCTCCCTTATTCAACATAGTACTGGAAGTCCTAGTTGCAATAACCAGAAAAAAGAAGAAATAAAAGGCATCTAAATTGGAAAGGAAGAAGCAAAACTGTCATTGCTTGCAGATGACATGATATTGTACATATAGAACCCCAAAGATTCCACCAAGAAACTACTGGAACTGATTAATGAATTCAGCAAAGTAGCAGAATACAAAACTAATATCCAGATATCAGTTACATTTTTATATGCCTATAATGAACTAACAGAAAGGGAAATTAAAAAGACAGTCCTATTCACAATTGCTACAAATAGAATAATATATTAGTAATAAACCTAACCAAGGATGTAAAGGATCTGTACTTGGAAAATTATAAGACACTGAAAAAAGAAAGAAAAGAATACACAAATAAGTGGAAGCACATACCATGTTCATGACAGCAAGAATTAATATAATTAAAATGTCCATACTGATTCTAGAAGATGGCAGCAGGGTAGGAGGGGGCAGATTCCACCTCCCCCTATACATGGGAGAAAAACCTACCTGATCTACAGAGGAACAGAGCAAACAGCCAACAGTATCACAGCATGTATGAAAATAGGATATCAAAAACTGTAGCGGACATTGACAAACCAGAGGGTAAGGAGAGTTCTTCAGGACAAAAAGAGCCTAGGGATCAGCGCAGAGACCAGGGCGGCTGATGCCCTGGATCCAGTGCTTGCCAGGTCTGCCACAGGGCTCTAGAAAGGGAGATGCATCAACCACTCGCTCCCCAGCCAAGGGTTGAGCAGCAACAGGAGAGTCCTGGTTGCTTGAAGTTGCAGAGAGAGTTCAGGTCTTCCTGGCAAACACGCTCGGGCAGTGAGTACCCACGCATAGCCCTGGGTGGAGTGAACGAGGGAGCCCATGCAACCAGAGGCGTCTGCAACCGGAGGAGGGGGCTTTGTGGAAGACCCATGGCACATGCCAGGAACCCAGGGAGTGCACATGATCCATGGGAAACCCAGAGCTCACACTTGTGACCTTAGGGTGAGTGCATGAGTACCACAGGAAACCCAAAATCTACACCTGTAAACTCGGTCAGTGCACACACTATGTAGGAGAGCCAGAGCTCACACCCGTATCAGTCACACCTGTTTCCCACGGAGTGTGAACAACCCATGGGAAACCTGGAGCTCACCCCCGAGAACCCAGGGTGAGCATGTGCAATGAAGAAAACCCACAGAGCTCACACTGATAAACTCTGGCAGGGCACATGCTCATAGGAAACCCGGAGGTGCACCCAAAATCAGGGACAGCGTCCAGGCCATAGGAAACCCGAAGCTCATACCCATAAACCCTGGGGAGTGCTCGATCTGTGGGAGACCCAAGCTCACACCTGTAAACTCAGGGAAAGTGTGAGCTCTGCAGCAGGACCAGAGCCCACACCCCAAGGCCATCCTGGGAGAGGCCAGGCTAGCTCTGGGGAGAGTAGCCGAAAGCTGATTGAGTGCTGAACAGGGAGAAAAGCAATAACATTGCCCCTCAGACTGTTGCAGCTAGCAAGACCAGAATAACCAGCTTGGCAAGTTTCAAACCAACAAGAGTTGTAGTTCTTTTTAATTATATTTTTATTACTATTAAAATTATTTTTATCCCGCAATTCCTTTTGCTTCTCTTTACTTCTTCCTTGTTTTATTCCTTCTCCCTTTCTTTCCAAGCTTATCTCTTCTTCCTTCCTCTTTTTTCTTTTTTCATTCTTTTTCTCTTTTCTCTTTTTAAATACCCAAGAGGAAGACAAAACAAACAAACAAACCTGAACTGTGAAAAAACCACAGTTGGACCCAAAGAGGGGGCATCCTAACAACTGAGACAGAGAAAGTTGTGAACACTAGGATACCCAAAGTAGACTGCACCACTGAATCTCACAGGTGTTCTACCACAGAAGTCCATACCATAAACCTAGGGAGCCAGAACAGATCAATTTAAGAAGCTGAGGCTAACAAGAAGAGACTCAGAAACAATGGAAAGACAGAAAAAAAAAAATCCCCAAATGAAAGGAAAGGAGGAAGTCTCATAAAAATGCTAAAGGAAACAGAGGCAACTCAACTATCAGATTTTGAGTTCAAAGGAATGGTTGTCAGGAAGCTCCATGAGCTCTCAAAGAGCTACCAGAAACTAGAGGGAAGCAAAAATGAACTCACTGCAAACTATATCAACATGAAAAAAGAAATAGAAACTATCAACAAGGGCCAACAGGAAATGAAGAATACAAGTTCTGAACTGAAGAACACAGTGGAAGGAATGAAAAGAAGAATTGATGAAGCAGATTGGATCAGCAAGTTGGAGGACAAAGTAGAAAAAAACATCCAGAAAGAGCAAGAAAAGGAAAAGAGGCTCAGGAAGAATGAAGAGGGATTAAGAGAAATGCAAGACAATATGAGACATAATAATATCTATATAATAGGGATACCAGAAGGAGAAGAAGAAGAGTGAGGGATAGAAAACTACTTGAAAAAGTAATGATGGAAAACTTCCCTAATTTGATGAGGGAAAAAGTCACACAAATCCAGGAAACACAGAGAGTTCCCATCAAGAGGAACCCTAAGAGGCCCACTTCAAGACACTTCATAATGAAAATGGCAAAATTCCAAGACAAAGAGAGAATCTTAAAGGCAGCAAGGGAAAAAAAGGAAGTAACATACAAGGGAGCCCCAATTAGGTTAGCAGCTGACTTCTCAATGGAAACGCTCCAAGCCAGAAGAGAATGGCAAGAAATATTCCAAGTAATGAGAACCAAAGGCTTGCATCCAAGACTACTTTACCCAGCAAGGCTTTCAATCAAGATAGTAGGCCAAATAAGAAGCTTCCAGACAAAAGAAGTCTAAAAGAATACACCTATACCAACCAGTTCTGCAAGACATGGTAAATGGACTGCTTTAAGGAAAGGAAGGAAAAGAGAGAGAGAGGAACATAAGTACAAAAATGGCAATGAATCAGTACCTATCAATAATGACCTTAAATGTAAATGGATTAAATGCTCTAATCAAAAGACATAGAACAGCTGAATGGATAAGAAAGCATGACCCACACATATATTGCCTACAGGAGACCCACCTCAGGACAAAAGACCTACAAAGACTCAAAGTAAAGGGCTGGAAACAAATTTTCCAAGCAAATGGACAGGAACAAAAAGGCCAGGATAACAATACTCATATCAGACAAAATACACTTCAAAAGAAGGGCCATAAAGAGAGACCCAGAAGGTCACCTCATAATACTCAAGGGAAGAATCCAACAAGAAGACATAAACATTGTAAATGTATATGCACCCAACATAGGAGCACTTAAAAACATCAAGAAAATCTTAAAGAACTTCAAGAAAGATATTGACAGCAACACTATTATGCTAGGGGATTTTAACAACCCACTATAAAAAATGGACAGATCTTACAAACAAAATATCAACAAAGATATTGTGGCATTGAACAACACTCTAGATGAAATGGACTTAACTGATATATAGAGAGCCCTTCATCCCAAAGAAACTAAATACACATTCTTTTCAAATGCACATGGAACATTTTCAAAGATAGACCACATGATAGGACACAAAACAAGCCTCAACAAATTCAAGAAAATTGAAATCATACCAAGCATTTTCTCTGACCACAAGAGACTGAAACTACAAACCAACCTCAAGGAAAAAAACCAAAAACCCTCAAAATCATGGAGATTGAATAGCATGCTATTAAACAATAAATGGGTCAAGAATGAAATTAGGGAAGAATCAAAAAGTTTCTGGAAACAAACAAAAATGAACTCACAAGAACCCAAAACTTATGGGACACAGCAAAGGCAGTCCTGAGAGGGAAGTTCATAGTGATACAGGCCTACTGAAAAAAGATAGAAACATTTCAAACAAACAACTTAACCTTACACCTATAAGAACTCGAAGACAAAAACAAACACAGCCCACAGCAAGTAGAAGGAATGTAATAACCAAGATCAGAGCAGAATTAAATGACATAGACACTAAAAGCACAATTCTAAGGATTAATCCAGGAGCTGGTTTTTTGAAAAGATAGACAAAATCGACAAGCCTTTAAGCAGGCTCATCAAGAAAAAAAGAGAGAAGACCCAAATAAACACAATCAGAAATGAAAGAGGAGAGATTACAACTGACACCACAGAAATAAAAAGGATTGTAAGAAATTACTATGAAGAACTGTATGCCAAGAAATTTGAAAACTTAGGTGAAATGGACAAGTTTCTAGAAAAATATAATCTCCCAAAACTCAATGAAGAAGAAGCAGAAAGCCTGAACAAATCAATAACAGCAGATGAAATTGAAGCAGTAATCAAAAAACTACTGACACACAAAAGCCCGGGACCAGATGGTTTCACACGAGAATTCTACAAAGCATTTAAGGAAGAGCTAACCCCTATCCTTCACAGACTATTTCAAAAAATCCAAAATGATGGAAGACTCCCAAACTCTTTCTATGAAGCCAGCATCATCCTAATCCCAAAACCAGACAAAGACACAACAAAGAAAGAAAACTTTAGGCAAATATCGCTGATGAACATAGATGCAAAAATCCTAAACAAAATATTGGCAAACACAATTCCAACAATACATTAAAAAGATCATACACCATGACCAAGTGGGATTCATCCCTGGGATGCAAGGATGGTTCAATATTTGTAAATCAGTAAATGTAATACATCACATAAACAAAAGCAAAGACAAAATCACAGGATCATATCAATAGATGCAGAAAAAGCATTTGATAAGGTACAGCACCCATTTATGATAAAAACACTCAGCCAAGTAGGAATAGAGGGAGCATTCCTTAACATAATCAAGGTCATATGTGAGAGGCCTACAGCCAACATCATACTCAATGGGTGAATACTAAAATCTTTTCCACTAAGATCAGGGACAAGACAAGGTTGTCCACTTTCACCACTTCTATTCAATATAGTATTGGAAGTCTTAGCCACAGTGATTAGACAAGAAAAGGAAATAAAAGGTACCCAAATTGGAAAAGAAGAAACAAAACTATCATTGTTTGCAGATGACATGATAGTGTACATAGAAAATCCTATAGACTCAGCCAAAAAGCTGTTCAACCTAATATATGAATTTGGCCAAACAGCAGGATACAAAGTCAATATCTAGAAATCAAAAGCGTTTTTGTATACCAACAATGTAACAGCAGAAGCAGATATCAAGAAAAAAATCCCATTTGTTACAGCAAAAAGAAAAAGAAGCTACCTAGAAATAAACCTAACCAAAGAGGTAAAAGACCTGTATGCAGAAAACTACACAACACTGAAGAAAGAAATCAAGGAAGACACAAACAAATGGAAACATATACCATGTTCTTGGAATGGAAGAATCAACATCATCAAAATGTCCATACTACTCAAAGCAATTTACAAATTCAATGTAATACCTATCAAAGTACCAATGGCATATTTCACAGACATAGAACAAACACTTCAAAAATTTTTATGGAACCATAAACAACCCTGAATAGCTGGTGCAGTTTTGAGAAAGAAGAGCAAAGTAGGAGGGATCACAATACCTGATACCAAACTGCATTACAAGGCCACTATAATCAAAACAGCCTGGTACTGGCATAAAAACAGGCACATGGACCATTGGAATAGAACAGAGAGCCCAGAAATAAACCCAATTCTCTATGGTCAATTAATATTTGACAAAGGAGGCAGCAACATAAAATGGAGTAAAAATAGCCTCTTCAACAAGTGGTGTTGGGAGAACTGGACAGCTATGTGCAAAAAAAAAAAAAAAAAGAAACTGGAGCACCAACTTACACCATACACAAAAATAAATTCAAGGTGGGTAAAAGATTTAAATATAAGCCATGGCTCCATTAAAGCCCTAGAGGAGAACATAGGCAGGAAAATCTCAGATATTTCACACACCAACATTTTTACTGATATGTCCCATAAAGCAAGGGACATAAAGGAAAGAATAAACACATGGGATCTCATCAAAATGAAAAGCTTGTACATGGCTAATGAAAACAGTATTAAAATAAAAAGAGAACCAACCATATGGGAAAACATATTTGCTAATGATATCTCAGACAATGGTTTTATCTCCAAAATATATAAAGAACTTACATGACTCCACTCTAAGAAGACAAGCAACCCAATTAAAAAATGGGCAAAGGACTTGAACAGACACTTCTCCAAGGAGGACATACAGAGGATCCAGAGACACATGAAAAGATGCTCAATATTGCTAGCTATCAGAGAGATGCAAATTAAAACCACAATGAGATACCACTTCACACCAGTCAGAATGGCCATCATAATCAAAGCAACAAACAACTAGTGTTGGAAAGGTTGTGGAGAAAAGGGGACCCTAGTACACTGTTGGTGGGACTGCAGACTGGTACAACCACTATGGAAAGCAGTATGGAATTTTCTAAGAAAACTAAAAATGGATCTACCTTTTGACCCAGCAATTCCACTGCTAGGATTATATCCTAAGAACCCTGAAACTGGATAGCATTATGCTAAGCGAAATAAGCCAGGTGGTGAAAGACAAATACCATATGATCTCACTTTTAACAGGAACCTAATTAACAAAACAAACAAACAAGCATAATATAACCAAAGACACTGAAATTGAGAACAGGCTGATAGTCACCAGAAGGGAGAGGGGAGGAAATTTCAGGGAAAAGGGGAAGGGTTTAGAGCAACAAGTATAATGGATACATGGATAAGAACTAGGCAGGGTGGAAATGGGAGGGAGTTAGGGAGGGCTGGGGCAGTGGGCTGGGATGGTTGTAAAAGACAGAAAACTGTATAAGAAGAACAATTAAAATAAAAATTAAAAAAAAATGTCCATAGTAACCAAAGTAATCTATAGATTTAACACAAGTCCTATCTAGATTCCAATGATATATTTCACAGAATTAGAACAAATACTTCAAAAATGTGTGTGGAACCACAAAAGGCCCTGTGTAGCAACAACAATCCCCAAAAAGAGCAAATTTAGAGGAATCATGCTACCTAATATCACACTCTACTATAAGCCCACAGTAATCAAAACAGCATGGAACTGGCACAAAAACAGAAACATAGATCAATGGAACAGAAAAGAGACCCCAGAAATATACCCATACCTTTACTGTCAATTAATATTTGACAGAGGAAGCAAGAACATACAATGGGCTAAAGATAGTTTATTCAATAAATGGTGA
This sequence comes from Anoura caudifer, assembly GCA_004027475.1. NCBI lineage: Eukaryota > Metazoa > Chordata > Mammalia > Chiroptera > Phyllostomidae > Anoura > Anoura caudifer. Next base: position 19,063 of record PVKU01008229.1, read on the forward strand.
TGGGAAAATTGGACAACTATATGCAGGAAAATAAAACTAGACCACCTTCTTACACTACACACAAAAATAAATTCAAAATGGATCAAATATTTAAATGTTAGACCCCAAATCATAAAAATTATTGAAGAAAATATGTAGCAATTGCTTGTAGCAATTTTTTATTTGATATATCTCCCCCAGCAGGGGAAACAAAAGAAAAAATAAACAAATGGGGATACGTCAAAGTAAAATGCTTTGCTCAGCAAAGAAATCATCAATAAAACAGAAAGACAACCTATAGAATGGGAGGACATATTCACCAATATATCTGATAAGAAGTTAATATCCAAAATTTATGAAGAACATACAAAACTCAACACCAAAAAAGCAAATAAAGCATATAAAATCTTGGCAAAGGACCTCAATAGACACTTCTCCAAAGAGGACATACAGATGGCCAATACACATATGAAAAGATGCTCACTGTCACTCATCTTCAGAGAAATACAAATTAAAACCACAATGAGACATCATCTCACACCCATCAGAATGGCTATCAATAAATCAACAAACAACAAGTGCTGATGAGAATAGAAAGAAAGGGGAACCCCTTTGCACCATTGGTGGGAATGCAGACTGGTATAGCCACTACAGAACGTAGTATGTAGATATTTCAAAAAATTAAAAATGGATCTGCATTTTGACCAAAGTATCCCACTTCTGGGAATATATCCACAGAAACCCAAAACACTCATTCCAAAGAACATAAGTACCCCTATGTTTATTGCAGCATTATTTATAATCACAAAGATATGTGAGTAGCTTGGATATGGAAGCAGCCTAAGTGTCCATCAGTAGGTGAGTGGATAAAACAGCTATGGAATGTTTACACAATGGAATACAACTTGGCCATAAAAAAAAAAGAAAAAGAATGTTACCTCTTATGACATATGTATTGCAGATTTGGTCCTGGTCCAGTCCTGTAAAATCCCTTGTACAGGCATGGACAGGAAGCAATCAATCGATGCTTCTCTCTTGCATCGATGTTTCTCTCTTTCCCTTCTTCTTTCCCTTTTCCTCCCTCCCTTTTTCCTCTCTCAAGCAGTGAAAAAACATACTTGTGTGTGGACCAAAAAAAATGGTTAGAGGACTGAACACTTCTCCCAAGAAGATATACAAATGGCCAACAAATATATGAAAAAATACACAACTTCACTAGCTATTAAGGAAATGCAAATCAAAACTACAGTGGGATACCACCTCACAGTTGTTAGAATGGCTATTATGAACAAGACAGTTAATAACAAGGTTGGAGAGATTGTGGAGGAAAAGGAACATTATTCACAGCTAATGGGAATGTAAACCAGTACAATTACTATGGGAAACAGTATGGCGATTCTTAAAAAAAAAAAAAAAAAGACTAGAGTTACCATATGACTCAGAAATCCTTCTAGGTTTCTACCCAAAAAACTCAAAAACATTTATTGGCAAAGATACATGCATCCCTATGTTCATTGCAGTACTACTCATGGTGGCCAAGACATGGAGACAACCAAACTGCCCTTCAATACAGGGCTGCAAAAAGATGTGTAACATAAACACTATGAAATACTACTCAGTTATAAGAAAAAGGTGAAATACTACCCTTTGTGACAACATGGATAGACCTTGAGAATATTGTGCCAAGTGAAACAAGTCCATCAATAGAAACTAAGAACCATATGATTTCACTCATATGTGAGATATAAAACTGAAACCCATAGACACAGATAACAGTATGATGATAACTGGAGGGGGTATGGGATTGGTAGGGGTAAAGGGGGATGAACATATGGTGATGGAAGATGACTTGACTTTGGGTAGTGGGCATATAATGCAATATACAATTCATGTGTCATAGAAATCTACATTTCAAACCTATGTGATCTTATCAACCAATGTCACCCAAATAAGTTTAATTTAAAAAAAGAAAAAAAAAGCCATTCAAAATCTAGTATGAGATGTAAACCAGAATGTCCCTAAATCTATTGAAGCAATAACCATTTTAATCCTCTCCTTAATATCTATGACAATTATTTATATCCAAGAGTTAAGAATGGCCAGAATGAATAAAATAGACACATCTGAACTAAGATTTTTATAAAGCAAGAAATACTGACTTTAACATTTTAATTTTTACAAGAACAGTGTAACTATTTCCGTCAGTCAACTCTTCCAGTGAACAATAACAGCTATAAAGTGTTATGAGATCTCTAGAATTGGAATGAGTACTGCATTATGTTTTGTCTGACTTTAAGTAATTCCAGCATCCAAGTCTCACGTCCCCCCCTAATTTGGCATCTTGAGTCCCTTACTCAGGGTTAGTTAAACTGTAGAGTTGCACAGACAGGCCAGGTTATCCATACCTACTAGAAAGTTGAGATTTCACTCTCTGTTTTGCTTTTTCCCTCTGGGGGAAGACCTAAGGAATTTTCTCTCTGAGCCCTTCATTTCCTTCCCAGAGAAACCCTTTCATACAATATTTGGACTTGTGTCTCTTCCTACACAGAACTCAGAACTATCCATAGAACTAGAGGATTGAATCAGAATTTAAGCTGAATGTTTACATGGCCAACATTGCATCCTAACTCCTCAAAACCAAGGAGTTGATGTTTTAAAATGTTTGCCCTTGGTCTTTCTTCTTAAAGACCAATGAAATACTTTTTGTGAATACCTGGGTAACTCCTTCAAAAAAGTTATTACCTTTTAAATTTACCTAGATAATTACATGAAGAATTAATCCCCTCCCCTATCTCCAAAGCCCTACTACAATGATAATGAGGATAAAAGAAACAAAAGAATAGGAAAGGAATAGGAAAGCAAATCAAGGAGGACCGCACAACTTTAAAGAACAAATTTAGGTGGAGGAAAGGTAACTAACCTTAGCACAAATAAGATGCAGAAATCTAGAGCTTACATAGTATTATCAGACAGGATCAGTTAATTCATACTGTGGAATTCCTGAAAGTACCTGAGCTGAAGTGAAAAGCAGAAAATAGGACAGTTTAAGGGCAGTTTGCTCACCGAACTCTGGGCTTGTTGGCTACTTTCCCTCAGCCTTCTCCCTGAATCCAGGCACTGCCCTCCCCACCCCAGTCTGGCAGGAGAATAGAATATTCTTCCATGGAGAAATGAATGGTCCTAGGAAAAGACCTACCAATAATGAAACTTGGAGATGCCCCCCATCTTCTCCTGAAGAGGGCCAGGTTGCTGGTCAGTACCCCTGAATGAAGAAGCCACCAGTCAATAGCCTTCTTCCATAACATGGAGAGGTAAGCCCTCTAAATGCATCTCACTGCCTCACGCTGGAATATGCACAGCCAAAAATCTTTTGATTTCTGTAGAAACCTCCAATGTCCAGACACCAAAACAACCAGAAAAGTAGAAACTGGAAGAAATAGACAGTTCCATTTTAAGATGATGTTTAGTCATGAAATAAACACATGATGCTGTAAAAAGAGTGATCAATAGATGAAGCAACAAGGGGAAAAAGGAGCTTATAAATTATCCTGTGTGTTTTGTATGTGTTGAAAATAGTATCCACAAGCATTTAAAAAAATATTAGTGCACTGGGAAATTTAGAAATCCATAATTAGTAAAATGAGCAATTAATTCATTAGAAAAAGGAAACATAAAATCATAGTACACCACTTGTCTCAGGAATGAATAATATTTACATAGGCATAATAAAATAAATGATGGGTGAATTTAAAGGAAAATTGTGATTACTCATGATGGGAAGAAGGAAGTATGTGAGTGTGTGTATGGAAAAGAAAGTTAAAAAATTCATGCACTAGATTAGGAATTAAAATCTAATACCTAAAATTGATAGACCAACAAATAGCAGTACAAGAATATTGTTTTTAAACATGTAGTCACATAACAGAATGAATTACCAAAGAAGTTGAAAGTGATTGTCTTGAAGGAGGAAAATGTGGGCTACTGACAGATGTAGTATAACCCTCTTGTTATTAAACATTGGCCTCTTGATGCTATTTGACTGTTTACATATGTTCATATATTACTTTGTCAGAATAAAAATAAAGGAAAATATATTTATCTGGCAATACTTTACAGAAATATGAAGTTCAATGTTTGGGTCTATTTATCCCTCTTACATTTTAGAGTAAAACACATGTGCATTTCAATAAACTCAATATTCCTCTCAATATTTGAAAATGTGGTCATGTGGCAGTCATTCCCAATATTTTTGCACAAGAATATTATTGGAGTTCTTTCTGAAATTCACCTGCTGAGAACCAGCATGTTATATGTTTTACATAAAAGATCTTAGAAGTCCTGTCTATCTCATCTCAGGAAACTATGGTTGTTCACCTTGAGATACTATGAAATTCTTGTTTTGTTTCAGTATTTAGGAGCATCTGTAAGAGGTATTCAAACTCTGCATCCCTACTGGATGCTAAAGTACTTTCAACTTCTTAAATTTTTAATGGCTGAATGTTTTGGGCAATGATATCCCCTGCCCATCCCCCCTGAAATTACTTTCCCCAAATTTCCTATCTTAAAGCAAAGAAGTCCAGATTTTCACACTCTGCAATGTGACTTATAAGACATAGTAGCACACTTGGAAAGATTTATATTAAGGAAACAAAAATAATTAACACAAGTAGAAAATATTTAGACCATGTATCATTTGGGCTTGTTCCCATGCACATACAATATAAGGGGCATACAACATACCTTCTCCTTATCATTCAGAGTCAATCAAGCTAGAGTCTTACTTAGTTGCATCTCCTTGGATTGGAACACAAGAAACCATCAATAGAATCTACCCACCAATTCAAAGCTCCATGGACAGTTCCACTGTCTAAATGGTGATAAGGATTTGAAAGATAACTCGACTATATTTCAGCTTTTCTAACCCACATTCCAGAAGAATACAACCTTTTTTCTTCTTTTACTCCCTCCTCTGCATGTAGTGTAATGCCCAGAACATTAAATACCTTTTCTCTCCTTTTGGAAGATTTCTTGTCTAAGATACATTGAAGCCAAGTCTTTGTGGCTGTTTGATTTAGTCTTCACACCCAAAACTGAACAAAAACATGGTGTTCTTTTATTTATGGGCATTTTTTAAAATTTGAATCTAAGAATAGATTCACAAGAATAAAAAAAGGAAAGGGATTAGAAGTGCAGCACAGTAACATAGGTAAGACTGGTCACATTAGCAAAGAGCCATGTATTATGATTATGAAAAATGGGGAAATATCTCCTTGTAGAATGTTTTTATGCTTATTTTGATCATTTAGATATACCTTTTGTATTAAATACATTATTAGAAAAATAAAGTGACATATAAGTGAAAAACATTTTAAAAAGCAAATTCATATCATTATACAGTTTTTCATCAGATTCCATTTATCCTTTGCTTTCAGCCTTAGGAAAGGAGCTGCAATTAATTGATTAATCAAGAATTACAATAATGGGGAAAGTTTTTAATGGCAATCTGATCAAAGTTATAGCTCCCTAACTTTGAAAAGCAGATCCCTTCATAATGAGCAATGCCAGGCACTGGTTGCTAGGTGTAAGAACTCATTCTTTCAGTCATCAAAGATTTCCTGTATTTTTTCCAATTACAGTGACAGAAACAGTGAAGGATGCCAAGAAAACTGATAATGAAAAGCACTAAGTTTTTAAAAAAAATTTAAGCTGAACAAGACACAGTATCTGGCTCAAAGGCAAAAGAAATATTAATTTTCTTGATATAATTAACAATCTTTTTCTTAGAGGAGCAAATAATGATGAGATGCTCTATTATAGATGCCTCTCAACTTAAAAAAAAATGAGCTTGTTGCTTTCTGACTCCATTAGATGACTCTTATGAGGAAATAGTATCTAGGTTGGAGACCTAGATGTCATTTCTGATGAGACAATGAGACCTGTATGAAGACCATTTTGAAAGAAAGTTAATGTGGAAATGGACTAAAAAGTTTGAACGGTGAAGCTTTCTTGACTTGGCAAATTCAGAATTTTTAAAAGGCTACAAAGAAATTTATGTAAAAGACTCATCAAATGGTTAATGTTTATTGAATAACTACTCTGTGCTAAGTACTATTTAGGCACCAGAAGTACAATAATGATCAAAATGAGAAGTGCCTTATGGAAGTTATAGACTGTTGAGGTAGATTGCTACTAAAATCAAATGCATAACTGCATTCAATATGTACATGTATAGATATCCAGAAGGAATAGGATTTCAGGATTCCATGGCAGCATTATAGACTAAAGGAGTCAGAATAGGTTTCTTGAAGAGGTAGTCCACGAACTGGTGTCTATATAATGAGTAGGATTTAACTAGGTAAATTATTGGGGAGAGGGAAGTATGGGTAGGAAACATGTTTAGACAGAGAACAATAAGCATCATGATCCTAAGGTGTCAAAGAATATGGCACAGTTCAAAGAACTGGGAGTATGTGGTTGAAATATGTTGATGGGTAGGGAGGGCACTAGGAGAGATGATGCTCTAGAGGTAGATATAAAATAGAACCTGAATGGTTTTTAAGATTATGTCAAGAATTCTGGTCTCCCAACTGATTATTAATTTTTTGATTGATTAATCTATGGATTGTTTTTAATCCTCATACTAAATCCCATTATCCCATACATATATCTTAGACAAATATTCTAATGTACCTAATAAAAACTCATTCATTAGACTAACATTTATTGAGCACCTTCTAATTTGTGTCACATACTACTTTAGGAATTTGGAAAATAGCTGTGAACCAAATAGGGTGACATCTCTTATGGAACTTACATTTATACTGAGGAAGACAGAGATACAATGACACAAAAAGTAAAACATAACTTGATTAGAGCCCTGACAGATGTGGCTCAGTGAGTTGGGCATCATTCTGCAAACAGAAAGATCTTGGTTTGATTCCAGATGGTCAAGGCTCATGCCTAGGCTGTGGTCCAGGTTGCCAGTAGGGAGCATGCAAGGGGCAACCAATCACATATCAGTGTTTCTCTTCCTCTCTTCCTCCCTCATTTTCTCTCCTTTAAAAATAAATAAATAAAGTCTTTTAAAAGATAAGTTGATTAGATGTTAAATGTTAAGAAGAAAAATGAAGCAGGATATGGGAGCAGATAGTACAAGAATAACACATTTGGGCTTGAATATATTCCTGCTGATATTGATTGTTTCATATAAATAAATTTAAATTCATGTATGTGGCAATGTGTTGTAGATCTGTCTAGTTTTTTTAATTTATTTCATTTATTCTGCTTTTTAAAAAATTGTAAGTAGAGTTGATACACAGTCTTATGTTACTTTCAAGTATACAGCAAAGTGATTCTGCATTTATATACCTTACAAAATAATCACCACAATAGGTTTAGTAACCATCTGTCACTGTATTTATCTATTACAATGTTATTGACTCTATTCCCTATGTTGTGCATTACATCATCATGACTTATAAGTAGAAGTTTGTACTTCTTGATCCCCTTCTTTTTTGCCCATCCCCTGCCTCCCTCCCCTCTGGCAACCATCAGGTTGCTTTGTATGTCTTGAGTTTATTTTTTCTATTTGGAAACATGATCTTAAGATCCATTCATACTATTAAGAGTACATTTAATTTTTTGCTTCTAGCTGTTGCATACCATGTGTTCCCATCACAGTTCATGTACCTATACTCCCAATAAGGAAAAACCAGATTGCCTACAATGTCTTATTCTCAAGTTAAAAGCTGTGCTGTGAATCCACAAATTTTCTCATGTGTGTGTATGGGGCTGGGTGATGGGGAGTGCCAGCGGGAAAGAAGTAGGTCTGGCTGTGCATTTTGAAAAAATAACTCTGAATGTAATGTGAAAATGGGAGTGGAGAGAATCCAAAGTATATGTAAGTAAGCTATTTAGAGGACATATTGCAGCATTCCAGGAAGAAATAATGCATCTTAGACTAGCTTGATGGCCCTGGTGAAAATGAGGAGAAATGGAAGGATTCAAATGATGTTCAGAAGTAAATGTTGATTGGTCTTGGTGAAAGAATGGATGTGGAGGTGAGGGAGAAAGATGTCAAGAATGACTCAGCATTCTAGTTAGGCATATGGGTGGATAAAAAGTTATTCACTGAGATAGTGAACATTGCAACATGATCCTTTAAAAAGAAAGATTACATGGACCTAATACTGGTTTAATATGTAAAATTACACAGTGAAATATTCTTTAACCTAACTATTCTATGCAGCAAAGATTATAATTCTATAATTACTATGATGACTTGTAAGGGTGCATGAGTACAAAGTATACTGAAGTCTGTTTGGAGATAAACTGAATTTCACCAGCAGACCCTGGAGAAGAGCAGAGGAAAATCCAAGCACAGAGGCATGTTGGTGTAGATGAATGCAATATTTCAGGGCAACTTCAAGGAATTTGTGTTTCCTGGGGAGAAATTAGTGAGTGGAGAGTAATGAGGTTGTGAGGAATGAGAAAGGCCATACATTTTATGGCATAAGAAGAATTTATTGCAGAAGTTGCTGCAAGCTATTTTTAGCAGAGAAGTACCATGATTAAAGTTGGGTATTGGATTATTCTAGCACCAAGAGAGAAAAGCCAAGGAGACTTTTGGTGTTCTCTGAGATGGTTAAAGTATGGACAGTGGCAGGGTCATTGGGAATAGACCAAACGGGGCACATCCTTAGAAGGACTAGATGATTGCTTGGATATTGTGGGGAATCAAGGATAACTCCTAGGTTTATGACCTGGGCAATCATGTTAGTAGCTATAATATTTATTGATATTGAGACTATAGTAAGGACAGAAGTTTCGAGGAGATGGTGTGCTCAACTTAGGAGAATTTTAGTTTATGTCTTTTCAATACACAAATGGAAGCTATATATAGGTCTAAACCCATGAACTAGGTCTGAGTTGGGGTATGCCAGTTGATTGGTGTACCTGTAGACTACAAAGAAAAAGAATGAAGGCTAAGCAACTACATGAGCAGAGAGCATGAGTAAGAGTGAGAAAGAATGGTCAAAGAGAATAAGAGGAGAGGAGAACCAGGAATGGGAGTGGAGAGAGGGGGAGAGAGAGAGAGAGAGCAATGTGTGTGTGTGTGTATGTATGCATATACACATAAACATATATATATGTTCAGCACTATTTTCACTTAAATGTTTTTCATCATGTGCTAGTTTTGAAATGTTTTCTAGAATGCAATTTGTGCAAACATCTTCTAAAATGCTACTTTGGTTTACCTCTGATTTCTCTTTTACATTCCAATTCAATTTATTTTTGCATGTGATAGCCTACTTTTGACAAACTATCCAGATTTATAGTGTTTACATTTTATGGCATCAATAAAGTTTTAAAATAGAGTTAAAATGACTGTTCTATAAAATTTCCCCTTGTCTTAATGTTTACATGCTCTTGTATTCTGCTTGACATACCCCTCCCATATTTCCCCAAATTTTGCTTTCTTTGCTTCTGTTTTTCATATAGGTGGGCTATTTCTTACATCAAAAAAGATTTCACCATTTCTAATTTTAAATTTTTACTCCCTTTGTTTCTTTTGTTCTCCCTTTGTTCATTAGATTCCACACATAAACAAAATAGAAACAGACTCATTGATACAGAAAACAGACTGACAGCTGTCAGAAGGGAGAGGGGTTGGGAAGCTGGGTGAGAAAAGTAAAGGAATTAAAGTGGAGAAACCCCCCAAATTCATGGAGGCACACAAGAGTATGGTGATTACCAGAGGAAAATGGGCGTGGGGGGAGATAGAAAAAAGTAAAGGGGGGATAAATGGTGATGGAAGGAAACTTGACTTTGGGTGGGTAACACATACCACAATATACAGATGATGTAATACAGAATTGTACACCTGAAACCTATATAATTTTATTGACCAATGTCATCCCAATAAATGCAATAAAATTTTTTAAGTTATTTGCTTCTCCATCTTTTTAAAAATATTTTATTTTTTATTTTACAGAAAGGGGGAGGGAGAAAAAAATAAACTGATTGCATTTCAACCAATGCAATCAGTTTATTTTTTTATTAGACTTGACTATTAGAAAGCAATCTGTAGATCAAGCCACAATCTTTGTCTCTTTGTCTAATTTTTGTCCTAGTTCTACTTCTTAAGGTCACTCAGAACTGCTGGGAACTGTTCCGCCTGGTTTCAGGAGCTGTAACCCCCACCCCATAGCTAGGCTGAGTAAGAGCCCAGGGGACCCATTTCATCTGGGTCTGTTTTGTCATGAGGACCTGAGCCACTCAGGAGACAAAGCTTATCTCCCTGGCAGGAGCGCTGCTTCTGCTTCATCCATAACTGGACCCCAATGCTTGGTCGGTTAACCTGGTAAGATCCCTCAAGGGAGGGGCAACCTAAGCCAGGCATGACCACTTGGAAGGCCCTCAAGGAAGGACTGGGAGGGGCTGCAGCAGAGAGGGGGTGATGGACCCTCGCTCCTGGCTATTCTGACATAGCCTGAGTCCCCATTTCCATCTGGGAGAAGTCTTCCTTATCTCTTGCTTCCTGACTCTAATCCGATTAAGCCTGAAACTATGACAGAGGGCAGTACAGCCCTGTGCTGGTCAGAGCAGCTCTGCAGTGAGGTGATCGGGCATAAGAAAGAATTCATAAAGTCCTGTGAAAACTGCTTTGCTAAGAGTGCTCTCATTTAAATGATAAGGGTCCAAGCAAGAAGTGAGTTTGTTCCTCAAAGTTTTATTGCTCTTTAGCTATCTGACCCTGACTCAAAATAGGCCCTCAGAGTTCTTTGTACATTATCTATTGTTTGATCCTTACTGCTTGATAATGATTAATGAGCCTGTATTCCTATGCAAAACGACCCAATAAAAGCCCATTGAGGAAGAGGCTCTTGGTCCTTCTCCTTTGAGAGATCAGCCACCTCTCCTGCCCAAGCAGATCATGTCTTGGTAGTTTTATTTTCATCTGTGACGGACAGATGGGGCTCTGCGGGTGGAGCCCTTCCACACAGAACGAGTCTCATTTCTCCATCATGTGCAACTCATCAGCCATTTAAATACAACACTTATATTCTCCTAGAGCTCTTTCAGTAAATTTCCAATGCCAAAACTAGCATTTGGATTTACAATTCCTATGCCTCAACTGAATACTTGGACATAAAATTTTGGCTTCCTCTAAGTCACAGTGGTTCCCAAACAATGTCTTGCTTCCTTGTGGTACTGTAATCCTTACTAGCTACCCAATACATTTTAATATGTTTTTAGAACTTATTTCTTGCTGTAAGTGAGGATACTTTTTGTGCTAGTATTGCTGGTCAGAAAATGTGGAGGACATGGTGGTACAGTTTAGTTGACATAGAAGACATCAGAACTTTTTAGAACATACAGGTGCAGGCTGGGATGCAAACAACTCCATCAGGCAATTACCCAGCTTGGAATATTGTACTACTGTAGTTCTATTTAATTTCTTCAAGCACTCTGCCAACAATTCTTGCACTTGAAAGTGGATAGCTAGCACAAATCAGTTGAAAATGATTGTCTTAAAACTTGAATTCACCCTGCCTTATCAAGGCCTGTCACAGTCCTGCTCTCCAGCAACCTGACTGCCCCTCCCCTCAGTGGCTTCCCTTTATAACCTAAACTCTAGCTTCTCAACCTGCTGCTTCAATATTTTCATGCTCACATTTAATGTATTTTGTTACTTTAAATTAGATCTTGATACATATTTTGTTATTCTGAGGCAATTGTGATATACTTTCAATCACTCTTGGGAATGCATCTCTACTCTCCTATATGATTTCTACTCTCATTAATGTTTCTGAAAAGTAGATTCCATGCAGGTGCATTCTGTACATTAATAGTGAAGTAATGCAAATTTAAAACATAAAAAGCAAAAACACCTTTTGAGTAACCGGAAACCCATGTTGAAAGAACATAAACAATTTTATTCAATCATATTTCTAAGTCCAAATCTGTAATAAGGAGTTTTGGAGTGGACCACAAAGCAAGTGTAGCCTCAAATTGTAAACAATGGGATTAAATCAAATGATAATTGTAAAGATACTCAAGAAAAGAAAATAATAAGCAACAAAAATACAGGGGATGTGATTAGCTGAGACTGAGTATCACCAGTGGGTGGTTTAGAAATAAAGTAAAATTTTGAATTAAGAATAAAATAACAAAAATATAAATAAAAATAAAGTACTTTTCTTTTTGTTAGCTCAAAATCTTCATATACTCAGAAACTTTTATTCCCCCCAAAAGCTTCCTAATTACTACTAATAGGAAGGCCTGTTTAGATAAGAGAATGAAAATTTTAAGATTAAAAGAATAGCAACAAAATAGTAAAATATTATGTTTTCTAATTTACAGGGATATGATATCATTTAGTAAATTCTGAAAGAAAATGAGATAAAATATCTATTGAAATAATTCCATTCAGAAAATATTAAATGTGTAGGATCCATTTGTCAAGAGGGTGGATTCCAATATATTATTGGGCTAATTGAATAACATGGAAAATGTGGCAATTACAGGTTTTGAGCATGTACCTTGCCAAATGACATAACTTTTGTTTGAACCAAACTCTATGGGCATGCCCATTTCTATGACAGTTTTGCCTATTGCAACAGGACACAGAAGTCCTCATTTTAGTCTCATTTTAGTTAAATTTCTGCTCAGGAAACATACAGGTAAATAATGTATTTAAATGTAAGAGATAGAACCAAGAAATAAGACTAACTAAATTATAAAATGTAGCATAGTTCAAGTGGTGAAGATTATTAGGATGTAAAGTATGATTATAGTAGAGAATCCACGTGGGAGTTGCAATTTTCATGAGAAAGCAAAGGATAAACAAAATGAGAATAAAGAAAGCAAACAATGTCAGTCAGCTCTTGGTAGCAAAAAAAACTTAAAAGGTAGGAAAAAAGGGAATATAAATAGCCCTGACTAGGAGTCAAACTGGCAACCTTACACTTCGTTGGATGACACCTAACCAATTGAAGCATACCAGTCAGAGTTGTTTAAAACTTTTTGCTTATTGACTATTTATATTGTATTAAGTATTTAGGTTGCCTTTAGAATTCAAATTTAAAATACAAGTTTTCAGATTTATCATTTTAGCCATTATCTTCTGAGTGAAAGGAATCTAACTTTCACATATTACAAGAAAATTTAAAGAAATGGGAAAAAAGAGAAAGGTGATGGAGGAGTAGGAATCTTATTAGCAGTGTATAATTAATACTTAAGTAAAATTATATTTCCATTTAATTTTCATTAATTCTCCTAAGAATACAAGAATAATAAACAAACTCATGTTGCCTTATAATTTGTTGAAATCAGACAGAAAATGTTAGTGAAATACCCAGCAAATTCCAAGCACTACATATGCACATTAATTACAATGCCTTGATATTCCTTTAGTGAGAGAACACACACACTGGCTCCTTTGTTTTAAAATAACTTCCTGTATTTGTGTATTTGGCAATATACCTCAGTCCCTTCTATCTCTCTGCTAGGTTTGGCCTCATTACTTCTGTTTTCAAGCTCTCCACTAACTTTCTGTACTAGAGGTGGAAAAATCAATAGTCTTTGTGGTTATAGGAAAAGGTAATTACCATCAGTCCAAGAAGCATTTAGGTGGTACAATCAATAAAAGTTGGGTGGAGAGGGAGGTTAGTGGAATATATGGTTTTGTAGACAAAATCTACTAGATTTTGAGTTTGAGTAAGCTGACAAGCCATGAATTACTACAGTAAAAACCACATTCTGAGAAATGGCCATAAAGATAAGCACTATTTTCTGGAGAAAGTGTTATACTTTGTGTGGTACTGAGAGAGAAACAAGTATGAGAACTCAGAGCAAGGACTTACAAGGTTAATCAAAAGAATTAACATTTGAAAAAAATTTTTAAAAAGCAAGGGGAAAAAAGAGAAATAATACAAGAACAAAATTATTACAAGTATGATATGTTTTATCTAAGAAAAGATTCTGGGGTCAAATTGATGCTACAACTTTAAACAATTGACCTACAACATTTTGAATTAGGAAGTGGATGTATCCTAGAGTCCTAAGGCAGGCTGAACTTCTATGTGGAGATTAAAGCTTTGAGAATTGAACCTTCACATTCATTCCTTCAGTAAACTCATATTAATTGAGTGCTTTCTAGTTGACAATTCTAAACTCAAGAATTAGCAGTGATCCAAACATTATCTGACCTCTTGAAGTTTACATTTGAGTGGGTGGATATAGACAATAACTGAATAAACAAAGGGACATAGAATATATTTTCAACTATAGTAAGTACAGTAAAAAAAATAAATCAGAGGAAAGGGATGGAAAATGTCAGCCGGTACAACATTAGATAAGGTTGTCAAGTAAGAGTTTCCTGAAGACTCAAAGGTAAATATCTCAAAGTGAGATAATCAAAGTGGTTGGAAGACAAGTAGTCCAGGAATATGAAATAACAAATAGCAAATTCAGGTGGGTAAGGATGTGCTTGTTCTTTTCCAGGAAGATCAGAAAGCAGGCCCCCATAGCTAATAAAAACAGGCTGAAGACAGTAAGTCATACTTTCCATTTTGTTACAATAAATACAATCAATTTGTGTTTTTACTTGTCCCTAAAAATTCACATTTGTAGAGTCTTTAACAACTAAGTTTCATGAAAATAGTCTCATGCAGACAAGATAAGCTGACCACTTGGTCCTTATTTTATCTGATTGTTGCCTATATATACAGCCTAGAACAGATCTAAGAGAATTATTTATTATATCAGGAGGGACTGACTGCTTCAGCATATTAAATTTTAATGTAGTGTTGTGAATGATTTTCCATAATTGCCAGAATTTCTAAGCCTTTAACAAGGAATAGTTCTCCTATGGTGAAAATCTTCTTAACATGTTGCTTTTAAACACACGGCAGCAGGGTATTTTAAGAACTATTACTTCACAATTTTTGGTAAAAGTACTGAGTTTCTCTGTCTACTTTGCAGCATGATCAATGGAGGTCTTGAAGTTTCAGATATTGTTATTGTGCACAATCTGAATGAAAGTTGCAGTTGATAAAAATAATTCATAAAACAAGCTGCACCTCTTGCAACTTTGCTGGAGATGGATATCTATGTCCTGAAATAAAAAATTTACTTAATGATAAAAATTAGGCACTGCAGTTTCTATTTTAACTTCTATTCTCTCTGAGGAAAATAGCAGGTCCATGGTCAATCAGATCCTAGATTCCTCTGTCCCTCCTATCAGGAGTACAGAAGACATAAGAAAAATGGCTTAGAAAGTTTTATTTTTCAGACTTGAAATTCAAATGCAAAATAACTTTTGTAGAATAGGATGTTAGGTTATATTTTTCCAATCACTGAGGTGTGAAACAAGTCTCTGAAAAAAACTTACAGGAAAGGCACCAGTGAGAATAACTAAGGTAAATAAAAGTTCTCTTTTAGGGAGTTCTATATGTCTAATCTAAGACTAATGGCATGAGTCATTGATCATCACTATGCTGATATTTCAGAGAAATATGGCTTCTCAATAGAAAACAGTTGTAATAAATGTAATCAAAATTCTCTTGTGTGTCACCTATGTAATGAGTAATTTTACTCTATTTGAAAGTCATGGAATTGTGAGATCTCATGAATGTATCTAAATATACATTCACAACTGTATAACACACATAAAAATTATGAAGTATTTATTATCAATATTATTATTTACTTTTTGTCCACTCAGAAAGACAACTCAGAGGGCTTGGAAATATTCACCTAATCAGCAAAGAAAAATAGGTTCTGCTTGTTGAAACAGTGGAGAGAAATATAAGTAAGAATTTTGAATTCATCCATTTTTCTCATTTTTCTTAGAACTAAGTTAAGGGACATAATTTTTTTCAGGTGAAGTCTTAATTTGTTTCAGATAAATATTTATAAGAATGTGCACAGGAGTTAGAAAATCATTATAATTCAAGACATGAGCTTGAAGGAAATTAATTAAACCCTGGATATCACAATTTTGAAACCCTATGCTTTACCTAATTTTATTATGGGTTGTGAGAAAGTCAAAGAAGTGAGTCCAGTGCCCATAAATATTGATTTTATTTTAATGATATACTCCAAAAATTATTTCTATTCTTTTCAGCTACAAATGAACAAAAACATATACAACTGATAATAAATTGGTTAATGTTGTACTTTAGGCAATAGTAAAAAAGTAATTTCATTTTCCTTGACTTTAGTCTTTAACTTATACGATAATATTAAATTAGTTAATGGGTTGATTCATTCCTTCTTGTCTCCTTCCTGAGAAAAAAGTTACTTAGAAATAGGTATTGTATTACATATCTTGAAAGTGGTTAGGGTTACAAAAGTCGTAAGCCAAGAGAGAATTTTGTCACATTTTAATATACAATAACACTTTCAGTCTTAGTGCCTTTCACAAAAACCACACAGCATGCAAAAAACAAAAACAAAAACAAAAACAAACAACAACAACAAACCACCCCAAACCATATACTCTGTTAGTGGTTCTGAAGACAGATTGAATCACTTAAAGAAAAAAAAGGTATTGTAAGATCTCAAAGGGATGTAAAACTTCACTAGATGTTTTCCTCTATTGGTAAAATCAACATTTAGTGAACGTTAAGTGTTAATGTTTAGTGTTCTTAAAAATGAACATCCAAGTTCATGGCTTAATATTGTCCACAGTAGCAATATTGCCAAAAGAAAGAAAAAGAAGCAAGTATTAAAAGAAAAAAAAATTCAACCTGGATATGAAATAACAGCTGGGCCCTTTTTAACTGCAAACTCCAATAATCTACTGTCATTATAGAAGTCATGACTTACATAGTAAAATTTTCTCTTATGACTGGGTATAAGGAAAAGGGGAAAAAAGAAAATTTTATTTCATTTTGGCTTCCTGCAATAGCATCAATCTTACATCAATGTAAGCATTGATCTGCCCTTTAGGAAACATTTACATTTCAGTGTGTAGAAACTTGGATTGATAGAAGAATGGTATATCTCAAGACTATTTATAGTACCAATAATTATTTTTCTGTGTATTGAATATCTCTATCATTCAACATTATCTTGATTGGGAATAGATTCAAAACATCAATAATAAATATGTCAAGGTCATGTTAACAAAATCTGATGTTAAATTTAGTTATTAAAATAAATTTATGTAAAATTTGTTCTCTCTCTTCTGCCATCATAGGAGTATTTGGCTTGTTTTCTTAGAAAATTATTTGCACTTAATACTTAAATTTTTATAAAAATTTATGTGCTGCATTAGGAAGAACAGTACTCTTATGAACAGATGTGAGAAAACCTGAATCTCAGAATCCTTGTGATAAAATTGTTTAAGACACTAGGTATGCTGTTTGCAGTAGGCTTGACAATATATGTACTAGGTCCATGATTAAGAGAAACCACAGCAATTAAGGGGAACGTGAATGCCATATTTTCCCTATTTCTGTCAGATGCCCAAATAGCTTGCTGGTCTTAATTTGGTTCTTTTAAAAATTGAGGTAATGTTACAACAGAGTTTATATCCACTTAAAGAAAACATTTAAATTTAGGGTCAGTAACTTCTTCAATACATAGAAAAATTGCTTTGTTTTCAATTTAAAAGCACAACAGCAAAATAGGGTAGCAGATATTCCAACAGTAGTACTACTCAGAAACATAATTGATTTTAATATATGAATTTAATGAAATGAGAGTCCAGACACAACTCAGGGGACACAGGATTAGTTAATAACAACATACAGAACACAGATTGAAACAGACAACCAGTGTGAATGGTTAGTGAAACCACGAATTAGCATCCCAGATAAATGGAAGAAATAGGTCAGGGAAGCCTCACTGATTTATAGCCCTAGGTAATTAAGCACTTTGGATAGTTCCCCAAAACACTGTCCTTCCAGGTACTTAGAGAACCAGAAAACTAGACCTACTTATTTAATGCTACCTCTTGGTGTCTCCTTTATACCTGCATGCAACCTTAATACCAAAGGAATTATCTGCACTCATCCAAAGAACTCTGTGTCTGTGTTTCACATGAAGACTACACTTTCAGTCCTGACATGGAGGTTTGTAATGTTAATGTTACCTGAGGTTATGACAGGCTTGCCACTGGGCGTTGTTCTGTTAACTTAAACTTGAGTGAATACGAAAAGGTAAAAAAGAGATCACCTAAGTTACAGAAAAGAGTCTCTTTACTAACACCTTACGGTCCTTCAGAGCCAAAACCTCTGTGTCATTTACATTCAAGGCCATTCAGCAGCTGTTTTAAAGCAAACTGAAATGAGGTTTTCAGCCTGGTGTGGGTTGGAGACGCAGGAAAAAAAGCTTTCAGAATCTGCTAAAATTCTGCTCTGAGCCATTTGGCCTAACAGTAGAAGATAACTCAAGCACATTAAGGCATTCCTTGCAGCCTCTGGTAAGCAACAGAATTGTTCTGTTGGAGCAAGGACTTTGAGCCAGTTCGTAAGAGGGAAAACTGCAATTCAGGCTACCTGATTTCTAATCAAAGGACTGCTTCCATTTTAGCTACATCTAGTCACCAGGATTAAATTAGAAGTATTGACAATGAGACAAATGTGTACATACAAGAAATGCTTAAAAGAATATATTCTTCTTCATAGCTACTTTTCAAATGAGTGTTTACTATTTTGAAACTGAGTGGTGGGGCAGGGGGAGCACAGACACACTCTAAGAATGGTTTTCTCAGTTATGAGCAACTTATCCAGACATTTTATGCAGGTCTTCCTTGATTTTTGCTAATGAAAAGTGAGTGGGTGTCCAGTCTCTAAAAAGAAATGCTCCAAGCTTGGAAGCATTATAAGCAGGAAGAAGCAGGAGTTATCTTTCTATCTCTAGTTTCCTTAGCAGTTTTGCTGCTTTGGTTTGTGGGCTGGAACTAATCTGAAGGGCTCTACACTGTTAACACATGTGTAACTTTAATGCTTAGAGTAACTCAACATCTTCTTAATTACTTTAGTGGATTCACAGATATTAGCGATGAATTTTCCAGGCTTGCTGAGGGCTCTAAACAGTACAGGGAAGGCATGAGAATGTTTTAGCAGGAGAAAAGGAGGAAGCAATGCTCCTAACACTATAGAAAGAAGAACATATAACAACGGGGATTTTATTAAAGAACTCTTATGAGAGACTGACATCCTGAAGGTGTGGCAAATATAAAAGTTCTTAGGTATCTGTCGAGTTGAGCAACACATGATTGTTGCTCTTTATAGTCTGAAAGCACCAAAGTGGAAAGGGCATCCCCTAGGTTTCCTTGATGAGTAATACATGAAGTGTTAGCCCTGAACCTACAGCTGAGGATCCTTCCTGAAGGTAGAGCAGTGATTTTTTATTAGAAGGCCAATTCTACTGTTTCCTCAGCTGTAATTGTAGGAAAATGTGAAGATCCTGAGATTTGAGAATATGCCCTGGGTGTCCTTCCAAATAGTTAATGTGGCCTGAGAAAAGAGCTTTTTATCTAGTTAAACATACCCCCAAAGTCATATATGTAAATGAGCATTATTATTCTATGGTCAGCTCTTTGCATGCTGAGGGTGATTAATAAATTCACACCAAACTGATCAAACTTAATCTGTCAATGCTGAAAAGAAGTCTGAAGGAGATTTGTGACAACCCACTCTGGCTCATGAAACTTGGTCATGTTTTTGTATGGTTTCACGATGTTTCCCTAAAAATTCAACAGGATCGTAAAATTTAAGCCTGATTATTCTTGAAAATATGCTGACATTGAATTTTATGGCATCTAGTTATCATGAGAATACTGGAAATTTAACATGAACTTTTAGTTTACTTTTTTAACCTTCTTTACAGTTAATATAATCTTTATTCTTATAATTAGAGAAAAGGTCATATTGCTAATCATCCTATTCTTGGAATGTTCCTGTTTGTTAAGATATTGGTTCTTTGCTACATAAATGCTATATTTAAATAAGGTAATTAAATATAATACATTATTATTACAAATATTCAAACTAATAAATGCCACCAAATAATGTCACAAAGCCCATAGGCAAATATACTACAGAACTTATTGTTTACTTATTAACTGCTTTCATATCATTACTTTTCATACATAATTTAAGGCAGTTTATATGATTCACACAGCTTTTTTATGTTAATATTTTTAATCAGTCTCCACTATTATTCATTTTTGACAATCTGAAGAAGAAACAAGACCCATGTGTAAAACTACTTTCTTTTCCTGGGCATTTTTGCCTATATCTTGAAAATTTGGAAATAAATAACTAAATGTCTCAGCCATAACTTAGGCATATGTCTCAGCCTAAACTGCCAAAGGAGTGTGAAGTAAAAAAAGAGATTTTAATACCTCTACCAACTAGAAAATATTGAGTTCTTAAATAACTATAGTCTACTGAATGAACATCTACAGATAAATGAAAGAGGTAGTGGAGAGCTGAATGTTAACAAACCCAACTTATTTGTTGATGGTAAACCTCGAGGTATTTTATGGGTAAGCAGCAATGTATATGCCATGAGTTTTGTTTATAATATCACTAATTATTAATTGCAGTTTAGTAAATTAGATTCATCTTTGGACTTAATAATACAAATAAATATAATTTACACATATAAAAATTATGAAGATGGAATAAAAGTATTATTTTATACTTTTTGTTTTGTTATTTTAAAATTTTATTTTTCACACACAGATGTAATGTCATTACACATAAACTATATCCATATAGATGTTACTTAAACATATAAATGAGATCATATCAACATGTTATTTATTTGTATTTTTCAATGCTATCATTTCCCCTTCTCATTTAAGACAGCTGAGGCTCAGGGATAGTAACTGGGCTAAATAATATTTATAGTGGGCAAGTAATAAGGCACAGTGTGGCTCATGTTACAGTGCTCTTTCCATGGAAATATACTTGCACCCTTCAAGGTTTTAATATATCTCGTGTTCACATTTGACTCGGCTATCCAAGGAGACTTGCAATTCTGCTTGCAGGGGTGTCCAACCTTTTGGTGTCTCTGGGCCACACTGGAAGAAGAGCTGTCTTGGGATACACATTAAATACATTGTGACACATAATCACACACAAAAAAATTCATAATGTTTTAAGTACATTTACAATTTTGTATTGGGTTGCACTCACAGCCATTCTGGGCCGCAGGTGGGATACCCTGTAAGAGCTTTGGCATTCATCCACAGATCCTATTTTTCTATCCCATCATTTTTCATGGGGGCAAATGAAGACCAGTGAAGTGATATAACTGGAGATATAATGATGGGACTTGAACTCAAGCCATGTGCTCTTTTAGTTGCTACCTAGAGATGAAGATAATTTATCTGCAAGATCACAGTTAAGCTTTGGGAGGATTTTATGAGATACTTCAGTGGGTATGTACATACCTATTTCTCTTGGCATCATAACAGTGGTATTATTTCAGATATATTTTAACCTTTCTTTAGGAAATATGTTTCTAAAATGACCTTATTAAAGTTTTCAAACCAAAAACAATAGCACATTGGTAACCTGATGTCTTAATTAATTTCAGAGGAAAAAATGTGATGTATCAAGGAACAGACAGCAATAGAGCTGTGCTTACCTTCATAAGTCCCACTTTCCAGGAGAGCACCACTTTTCTCCAATTCCATAAAGTCTTCAACTGTGATGAAGATATAGTCCACTCCGGGGACCTCGCCCTCCTTATGAGGCCTTGTGGTGCCTAAATAAGGAAAATTAAAAATGAAAGAAAGACTCCACATGGTGTATTGTTGAACTTTAGAAATACTATAATACTTTTGAGTATTCAATAACAGTTGTTTGTACATCCTGCTAGTTAGCAGCTTGCATTTGTCCTGTTTGTTTGGAAACAGAAAAAAGCAGGGGTAAAGATTAAAGTAAATATACAAAGCATTTTTCTTCTTCACACTATAGGAGTCATGGCCTTGGAATGTGGCTGCATAGATTTTTTAGTGAAAAATGCAGACCACTGGGGCTGTTTTGAAGACGGGGTTTGAATATTGGGCTAGGAGCTTGCTAGCTCAGGAATTTACATGTCTCATTTCCATGAATGGACCTCTATTGTTCTGTATACTGCTTTGCTATGGCATAAAATACAATGGAAAATAAAAATGTTAGCAAAATGTCAATTTGTGTGTATATTCTCATGATATGATCCTTTGGGGGTGAGATTGTTGGTTTTCATTTGTTAATTTTGTACCAAATAACCTACATTTGATTTAATGGATCACAAAATCATTATTACTTAAAATTAAATAAATAATAGTTGGAATTGAGTAATAATTATCATTAAGTTAGAATAATGCTCATAATAGAATTTCCTTCCTTATTGCCTTTAATTCTGACTGAACTGGGAGATGGCAGCATGGGCCCACCACTCCTGCTTCCTGTATCAACTACAGAGTAAGTGGAGCTTATGTGGCCTGTGTGACAGAACCATCAGCTTGTGGTTCATCACATGTCTGCTGAGAGCATAGGCTTCCGGAGCTGCTGTCCAGTTCATGAGGCGGGAACTAAAACACAGACAAATACAAATAAAGGCTATGTGTTTATTTCCTGGTACATTTCCTTCCTTAAATAATCTCTGAGCTTCCTTTTTTTTTTTTTTTTTTTTGCTATGCCCCTATGTAAGACCTTTTGAATGGTCATACTGGAATTTATATTATACTTAAGGATGTTATGCAGAAGGTAGATATACAGGCAAAGTAATAATATGTTGTCATACTTTTACATATTTAAGACCTTCTCCATATTCTCTATATATTAAACAAAATTATTTCAAAGCTTTAATTTTTATTTTCACTCTCTGAAATCTTTATCAACTAAGCCATGACAATAGCCTGTAAATTCTCCTTTTGGTCTATTAAGATCAAATCTTTACTGCAAATGAGAGGCATAAACTAATGTCAGAATAACAATGAGCTACAGAAAATTGATTCTTGGTAAAAATGAATAATTCCCATTGAAAGTGTTTTTTTAAGATTTGAGGGCATTAGTTTATTTTTTCCATAATCATGTTTAATGACTTTCTCCTGAAATTGTCATTTTATTTTGTTTGAGTCACATTTTGCAATGTTTCCTACTGTTTTTATGCTATTAAATATAAACCTCCCACACTGAGTATGAATAATGTTGTCAAATTAATGTTTTTATGAGAATCTTAACTTTTAATATTGACTTTTATGTGCTTAACCCTTGTGAATTAAAAGTACATTATTATAGTTTTTGGCAATCAATTTGTTTTTCTGTTTATTTGGAACACACTCTAATCGTTAAGGAAAATCACATCACAAATTTTCAATTTTCCTTCCTGATTTATCTGCATATATCAGAAGCTACACGCTTTAATTAATTACCTTCTTGCAGTGTGGTAATGCATTCCTAGCACAATGTGAGCCCAGGAACACATGCCTGAGGGCTCTTTCCAGTGCTGCTGCCTTGACTGGAGTTACTCCCCCGTGCCAGTTCTAGTGAATGCATTTGTGATTGCACTCTTTGGGATGACCATCGGTACTTTGGTTCCCTGGGTGGTTTTCCATCTCTACCTTGAACCTCAGGCCAACATGACTGAATTCTTGCATAGGAGATACAGACTCCCAGTGGGTGCATCAGTATTACATGTGACTGTTGACCTACTTGATGTTGGCTACCTATTTAGACTGGGATCTGGCCTATTTCATCGTTGCTTGAAGAACTTCTAGACTACAATGTCAAATGCTGCAATTACTAGCTTTAACATTGACCTTCCATCCTCTTTTCTCCTTCTGTACTTCTTTCTAATTATACTCTCCAGTCCTTTCATCTCTCCTCATTTCCCTGATATTCACCAAATTTGGCTTCATTTGCCTCTTTAACTAGTAAAGGACTGGGAACAACCTAGAATCCCTTTTTTTCCTCTTAGTTCATTTTTACTATTTCCTTGCTTTTAATAAACCTCCAAGTTCACTATTAGCTATTTCACTCATAGACTGCAGTTCTTATAGGAAACCATAAATTTTCACTGACAAAGCACTCAACAAATTTAGATTATTTAACATCAGTTTGTTCTACTGGCACTTAGAAATCCTTCTATACAGGGGTCCTCAACCTCTGTTCCACAGACTAGTACTGGTCTGGGCCTGTTAGGAACCTGGTTGCACAGCTGGAGGTAAGCTCAAATGTAACGTGCTTGAATCACCCTGAAACCATCCACCCCCCACCAAACCCCATCCTTGGAAAAATTGTCTTCCACAAAACTCACCCCTGCTGACAAAAAGGTCAGGGACAGCTGCTTTTATATACATCTTCCAGAACTCTGTGTCACAATCCCAACCATTTTATAATACTCGACTGTACTGACATTCAGCAGAAGATATTAGTTCATTCTTTTTTGCATAAAGTAAAAGATAATCTGAAATCTATTCCCTAAAGTTTCCTAATTTTTACTTCCATTATCTGCATTTCTTCATTCTTAGAGACATTCAAGGTATGTCATACAAGGTATCCATCCATGTACTATGAAAAATAGAGACAGTTATTGAAGAAGATAACAAGAAATTTATAGCTAGTAATTTATGCAAGAAACATTGAACGTAGAACAATGATGCCTCAGTCCTCTTCAAAAGAGGCACCTTGGGACCTCACACAGTTCTCCCAATCGCCATCAGCTGCCGTGTAGTATTTTCCATCAACAGTGTGAAATCTCTTCCCTTTCAAAGGTGATTTTAGTTTTGGGGAAAGGCAGAAGTCGCAGGGTGCCAAATACGGGCTGTACTTGGGCTGAGTCATCTGGGTGATTTGATGTTTTGCCAAAAAAAAACTGTGCACAAGACATGATGCATGGGCAGGTGTGTTGTTGTGATGAAGCTGCCATTAACCAGTTTGGCTATAGCTGCGGCCTTCTGAATCATCTGAATAGTTTCCTTGGAGGAATGTTCAATCTTAACACAAAATGTGATGCAGAGCTATTGTTCTACTTGCTCAGTCATTTTGAATGTGATGGCCACACAGTACACATGCTCAGTCAACAGCGTCTACCACCCCCACTGACTAGTACATGCAATCATCATTGTTCATGCACATGCATTCCAGCATATTCTCCTTATCTGCCAAGTTACATCAATATCATGCAAACTGTTCTTGTTAAATTAACAATGGTTGGACTTTTTCCAGACAGACCTTCATACATCCATATTGCTAAGACAAATCCCTTCTCCTTTGCCTTCTTTCAAGTTTAATTTTGATTTTTTAATCAGAGTTACAAATACAGATATTTTAAAGATTCTACAATTCTATACACTTAGTCATTTTTTTAAAAAAGTTTACTGTCATCTCCTCACCCCCACAAAGACAACTTTCCCTTTACCTGGAGGCAAACACTTTCAACTCTTACAGTTGATTTGTTTTACCTTCCCATCTTTAAGTTACTTACAATGTCTCTCATTTTCTTAATTTAGTCATTATTCCTTGATTTCTTGATAAAGAAAATAAGGATTTAGCTTTTTCTTGCCCACACTTTTGCACATCACTTTTTCTTTCTCTTCTGCTATCTTCCCAATAGAAAAAACATGAGCTTAGATTACCATTTAATGTTTACAGTAATAATACTATGTAAATCTCTTCCCCATGATCCTTGTAATGTACTTACTTTCTTGTATAGCTTTTTGTTTACTCTAGATTTAATGTTTTTATTTCTAATTTCCAAGTATTAATCAATAAATTAACTGTCTCCTCAATGGATTACTATCCTCTCAAAATATACCAGCACATATAATAACTCATCAGAATTATACTATTGAAGAGATCTCTCCCAGAGTCTTCTGACTGGCTGCAGTGGACTCTGTTGATCTAGCGGTCATCCTGGGGTCACCTGACATCATCCTGGGGTGTTCATTTGGCCTTTTCCCTTTGTTGTATCCTCTCTTTCCCAGATACTATGTCTTCTTTTTTGGTCTATTCCCTCATTTTGGCAGAGTGCATCTGTCACAAGCTTCCTGTCAAAAGTTGTATGAGAGCTACATTTTTGAGACTGTATGACTGAAAATTTCTTCATTCCACCCTCACAGGTGGCAAATCAGGCTCAGCATTTCACAAAAACATCATACTGAAAATATATTGTCTCCATCATGCCCCTCTATTATTATCACCACCATTCTTCCAGTTGTGCATGCTTTGAGACTTTCCCTTAGTCACATTTGAGGTCTTCCTCACCCTTTTATTTCATCTCCAAATATTTGTCAGATTCTATGCCCTGCCATCTTTCCTTTCTGCACTATCTCCAATCAGAAACTTCCCCCAGGATCAGGCAATGGCTCTGTCACTGGCTGGCCTGCCTCACTCTCTTGGTTTATTACTGCACTCCCTGATTAGCTCTGGTAAAGCCCGAGGATGATCACATACCCTCTCCGAAGGGCTTATCTACCCAACCTCTAGTCAAGAGATTAAGTTGAAAATGTGAGAAGAGGAAAATACTGAGAGTTAAAAGGAGTTTTTAAAAAGCTCATTTTCTATTACTGACAGTAAAAGGCAACTTTCACGGTATGCTGGGTTGCAGAGTATCCTTAGATGAACTTGTCTTGATGGAATGTGTGTGGATGTAATTTAAGAATATTCTGCTTAGGAAATATCTCGCTTTCTTGCCTGCCATGTGGTACTCTCCTTTCCTTTTAGCCTACATTTTCCACCATTAAAATTACCCTTTGGCTTTGATAAAACATAAACCACCTTTAAAATGTAGGGTATAGTAGATAAGAATATGAGGCATGGGATCAAACAGCTTTGTCTTGGAGCTTTCTATGCGCTGTCAGAATTAGCTAGAACAAAGTCTTTTAACCTCTATAAACTCTAGTTTTATTATCTGTAAAATGGAAATAATACTAGTAGCATCTCTAAAGGGTCAGTTTAAAGAAAAAATGAGATAATCCATATAAGTTAGTAAGACAATGTCTGAAAAATATTAAGTACTCAAAAAAGGATTATATGTTAAAATTGTTGTTTGGAAGACGAGAGATGGCATCAGAATAGTTTTTTCCATGAATTTCTGCCTCAAATATTAATTGAGCACTTGCTATGTGCCAAGCATTCAAGATATTTGAGACATATCTTTGAATAATACAAAATGGGATCCATTCTCTAATGGAACTTACATTCTAACAAGGACAGAGCATACAAAACCCACAATTAATAAAAGGTAAGTAATAAAATGTGCCGCAAAGAGTTAAATCCTATTAAAGGGCCATAAATAAGATCATTAGAACCTATGGACTATTTAGTGGGTCAGTTACTTAAATTATTAACTATTAGCTTAGCCAAAATAAAGCAAAAGTTTGAAAAAAAGAGAGGCTGCAAAGGCCTTGAAGGGGAGCAGAAATCTACAACCCTTGTGGGCTGCGGTCTTCTCAGAGGGAAATGACAGCTTGGCTAGTGTCCTCTGGGAGGCAAAGCATGATTCACAAAGTGCCTAGTTATATTTTGGAAAGAATCACTAAGTTCCTAAAGAGAAAGAACACTTATTTCACATACTGATTGTTCTAGGTAATGTCAATTGGCTTATATATTGTTGCCCAATACATGCATTTTTGAATCTTCAAGGTAATTTTTATAGGATTGATAAATAGGATGGCACATGGTTGGTTCTGCTAACTGGTGTACACACACACACACACACACACACACACACACACACACACCCCTTCTCATTTTTAAAGGAAGAGGGTATGGCAGAAAGGCTTTTAGAAATGAAACTCAGAACATCTGCATTCTCTCATTTTATCATTTTCGGTAATGCATTCATGAATTCAATTGATCACCAGTTTTCTTATCATGCAATGAGGTAAATGGTATTATAAAAGGTAAAAGCACAAACACTATGGCTTTATTTCGTATTGCTTCATTCCTCTTTAACAATATTAATAGGATTACTAAGACTAACACAATTCTAACAAGCATTGTTGAGGGTATCTTATTTTTTAAATCTATTCTAATCAAAGTTTTAAGTGAATTCATTTTATTTACACTTCTACTTCTTAAAAAGAAAAAAATTCTTATGACCAAAGACAAAGATTGCCCCATTTATTGTCTGAGTGTAAAGAAATATAAGTTTAGATATAAATTTATTTTCTTTAATTACATAATAAAATGTGGGGCACAATGGTTTATACTTACAAGGGAACTTTGTGTTTTGTTAGATAGATACTTAAGTCCAGGACAGGCTATAGACTAGGCTGCAAGAAATTTTTACCATTTGTCAAATCATTTGAAAAGTATGAAAGTGTTCACAAGATCTCATTAGTGGGTCATTTAATTTTATCCACAGGCACAACACTTTCAACAACAAAAGTCAGAAAGCATGATTTTAGATCTATGTGTCCAGAAAGAAGAAAATAATTACTTGGTGTTAAATTAATTGTCCCCAGAAAGAAAAAGCAGTTGGCTAAAGAAGGAAAAAGCAATTGTTGACCTATGAGTACCTCTTTGGGAAGAAATATGATTCTAAAATTAAGGCCAAAAATCCAAACTGTAATGAAGTGCTATACAATAGTAATTAACATCTAGATTGGAGAAACAGTTCAGCTAAAGTACCTGAAGCAGTTACTTACCTTAGTTTTATGTTGAAATAATTATCATGCTAAGTGAAATAAGCCAGGAAATGAAAGACAAATACCATATGATCTCACCTTTAACAGAAACCTAACCAACAAAACAAACAAACAAGAAAAATATAACCAAAGACACTGAAATTGAGAACAGACTGACAGTCACCAGAGGGGAGAGGGGAGGGAAGATCAGAGGAAAAGGGGAAGGGTTTACAGGAACAAGTATAAAGGACACATGGATAAAACTAGGGGGGTGGAAATGGGAGGGAGGTGGGGAGGGCTGGGGTGGTGGGCTGGGATGGGAGTAAAAGACAGAAAACTGTACAAGAACAACAATTAAAATAAACAAATAAAATAATAAATAAAAAAATAATTATAGTTACTTTCCCAAGTAAAAAATTTATAGATAGAGAAGTTAAAGTAAGACTCAATAGTAATGACAAGTAATCACCAACTGTAGGAATAGGGTGGAAGCTAGGGAGAATAGAAGAGGTAATATGGATGATTCTTTATATTGCTAAAGTTGAATCTCACCTTCTTTTATTGCTCTTGTAGATTTGGCTGGGACTTTCCGGAATGGTGTTTAGAAAAGTCCAGTAAATTTTATTATCCAAATTATGGTTTACATATTTCATTCTTTATATCTTCTGGACCACTCTTCCAAGGGAAAGATAAATAGAATGGAAATAGAGGAAATGCTTCTAAACTTAGTCTTTGCTTTATTTCCTATTGCTTCATTTCTTAACAAAACTGACTTATTAAATTTTTACCTTAAGTAGAGCATAAATAGCACCTCCTTCATGAGCTAATGAAAGCATACAGTACTTTTGCTCAAAACATGGCTAAAGAGAGTGAGTTTTCTCCCAAATTGTTAGCTTATTATTGATACATAGCGAGTGCACATGAAGGCCACTTGTCATTTTATTACCACGACAACTGAGAATGCCAATGAAATTTTTTACTCTACTTTTTAAATGAAGGAACATTGCTTCTTTTGCCTTAGTAAGAAAATAGTATGATGTTTATGGTAAATGGAATTCTAAAGCACATTTCCCCTCAGCCTTCTAATATTTCCTAATTTTAGTAAAATCTTTAAAAAAACAGTCACTGATTTACAGGAAAACATTACTGTCTGCATGATGGCCAGTGCAGTCATCTGTTATGATCTGTGTTGATGTGCTGGAAGTTCTAAAGTGTCTACTGCTTTGCAGGCACCCAATACACATTTGCTAAATTAATGGACTGGGAATTGCTCATTAATAGTCAATGTGTTCTAAGCAGATGGGTCATTGTTTAAGAATCGGAGAAACTGCATACTTTTTCATGCATGTTTCTGAATCTATTATCTCTTTATTCGTGCTGCTTCTCAACTGCAAGCTGGACAAAATAAATCTTGACAGCTACAGTGACTTGCCCTGGATTCAACTTTTAATTAACTTACTCTTAGATTCCTGATGACACTTGTTTAGTTTGTCACTTACTCATTAGCAAGTATGATCATCACCAGATTTTTGTGTGTGATTCCAATAAAAAGAGTCAGAAGACTCCTTGGCCAATGCCTCAAATCAATATTTACACAATCAGCCTCGGCCTTGGGTTTTATTACTTATTTTCAATCACACACAATCCATAAATATGATTTTATAAACAGATCTAAAGCAAGCAAAGCAAATAATACAGTTTTGGCTATTGAACCCTATGTGATAGAAAGATTATAAAGCAATCTGAACTTCACAGATTTTGTGTCAGCTGATGGAGTGGATTGGGCTAAGGTCAGAAAGAAAACATCAAATTTGATTCAATTAATCACCTATAGGGTAAAATAATTATTTATTGCCTCAATATAACATTATTTATGTTTTATAAAACACTGAAAAGTTGACAAATACATTTGACAAATTCCAGTAGTATAGTAACTTTGACTTATTTTCTTAACAGTGTATTGCTCTATACCTCAGTAATTATTTAAAAACTCTCTTATCCTGCCCTGACTGGTGTGGCTTATTTGGTTGTGCATCATTTCACAAGCAAAATGTTGCTGGTCCATTCCCTGTTGAGACACACACCTGGCTGTAGGTTTGGTTGCCTGTCAGAGGGTAGGGGAGTGTATGGAAGGTGCATTAATGTTTCTCTCCCATTCTTTCTCCCTCTCTTCCCCTTTCTCTAAAAATAAATAAATAAAAAACAAAAACTTTCTTACCCCTTAAAAGAGTGTTCTCCCAATTATACTTTAAAGCTGCACTGACACATACCAGTGATTTTCAACTAGTATGTCACAAAAATTTTTAAAACATGTAACACCTGACTATTTAGTTAGGGACACTGACCTCTTTTTCCTTAGATTGTCAAATTAAAAAAAAATTACAACAGCCAACACAACAGCAGCCAGCCATCTAGTGTGAATGAATAAAAATTATAACTATTTTTTGTCAGATTGGCAAAAATGTTTATTTTTTGGTGTGTCACAAAATTTTAGTATTTACAGTAGTTTATGTATGCCATGGGATTAAAAACAGGTTGAAAATCACTGACATATGATTAATATTATATGTCTTTCAGACACAGAGAAGTTTCTGAAGGAAAACAAGTTCTTCTTGAATATTTCTGGATATAAAGTTTAGACTAATGCCCTTTATGGCAGCAATTAGTGTTTTAAATCTTAACAGTTTGGTTTAAGGCAGCACCAAAGGAATGGTTCTTAAAGTGTAAGAAGCATGAAAATCACACAGATGACTTGTTTGCTAGGTGTCACCCAGAGCTTCCAATTCAGTATGTTGTTGGGTGGGACCTGGGAATTTGCATTTCTTACAAGTTCCCAGGTGATGTTGATGCTGCTGGTCCAGAGACAATCATCTGAGAGCCACTATTTTTAACCTCATTCAGGTCTCAGGGAACCTAAATTAAAGCAGTGTGAAGTTCACCACTAATTTATCAAAAATGACTCTTAAAGCTTATAATTTGTGATCATAGCATTGGCCCTAAAGTAATCTATAACAATGTACTGGGTGCAGAGGAAAGCAGCCATTCTTCACTTGTTGGTATATAAGTGAGTAGAGTCATGAGAAGTAAACTGTACCATGGCAGTGCTCTCTTATGTTATCTACCACACATTGCTTGGTCATTATTTTCTTAGCAGTTAATTAAATTTGGATAATAATGGAAAGATCTCCATTTATGGTTACTTAAAAATAACTTTACTTATTATTTGAAATAATTCAAACAGTGTTGGTTCTATGTGTGCAACAATATGACAAATTCTGAAAGACATAGGAAGCTTAAATATGGCATGCCATGAGTGATAAATAATAATATGACAAGACAAACCACTGTCTAATGGAGAAGATCACATGCATTGAGAAAAAAAAATATGTGAATCCCAAAAAACAGAAGACAATGAAAAATTTGTGAATCTCCAACAAGCAAAAAAAAAAAAAGAAATATATATACATACACACACACACACATATACACATATATACACACTTCCAGTCAAGAAGGAGGCTTAAGTAAACATGTTTTGCCTCCTCGCACAACTACAGAAAAAAATTACAACAAGATTACAAACCAAATGTCAGCCAGAACCATCAGAAAATTGAGCTGTATGGAAGTCTGATAACCAAGGTTATAAAGAAGCCACAATTCATCAAGACGAGTAATAGAGGCAGAGAAATGGAGAGAGGTGCAGAGATGTGGAGAGGTGCAGAGCTGCAGGAGTGGCACAGAGACACGACAGAACAGGCAATCCCAGATTCACCTGTGGTGGATAAAATTGGGAGAGATAGCTCGGGAGTAAAGGATCCTAGCCACAAACCAGACCACCCAGTAGCCTAGGATTGCAGAACCAGAAAAATAAATCCCCATAACTTCTGGTTGTGAAAACCAGTGAGGGCTGGGGTGGTGGAATAAACTGCCAGATTATCAGGAGACTCTTTTTAAAAGGCGTACATGGATTTAAGATTTATGCAGACCCACCCCTTCTTGGATTCAGCACCAGGGCAACAGCTGGAAGGGCATAAGTGCCATACAGGGAGAAAGTAAAGTGACTGGAAACAGGGTGAGTATTGGGAGACAGCTTCCTCCCAGGCAAACCTCCAGAAGCCAGGCAGTGGCATTGTCCCTCTTCAAGCCTTCCCTCCACACAGGGTCCCTAAGCAGTAACCTGGGTTGCCCCACCCTGGTCATCATTTAAGGCTCCATCTCACACAATTTACAGATCCACTCTTTTACTATATATCATATATAGTATATGTCATATATAATATGTATAATTAGATGCTATAAATATATGCATACACATATATATCTTGTCTCATTATTTCCCTATGCCAAGGTATCTAATTCACTAAATGTTAAATTACAGTTTGTCTACAACTATTCTAATTGGACTAAACCAGGGGAGGAGCAGCATGTATTGTGGAATTCATGCCCATGACACTCTCTGTTGGAACAAATTATTTGAAAAAACATATCCTTTGATCAGTTGCATGATTTCACTTGCACAATTATGTCCCTGGTACAAACACTAGAGAAAATGAAGGATAGAGGTGAGAAATGTCATTTATGAGTCAGTTTATTCTATTGTCCTTTGTCACTCAAATTCAAAAGCCATGATACTAAACAAGAAAGACAGGCAATGTTTGGGTGATCATTTTAAAGCTGACACATGGATATTCACTTTCCATTTTAAGGCCTACACTAAATAATCATAATTATTGTCAGTACCATGACACTGTTGACAGCTGACACCCAGCACCCACACATCAGGAAAACCTAAGGCAAAGTGACTGATTCCCTAATTGCATAGTATCCGGATCATCACTACTTTGGTGACAAGAATTAGTGACTTAAATCTTATCCATTCCTTCACACCAAAGTCCCTCTTCTTTAGGTATCAGATTGCTGAGGAAACTTTAGCTACACAAATTACTTTCCTCATCAAAAGTCACAGTCTAGAATAATCCATTGCTCATGGATACAGACATATGACTAGATAAAATGACTCACCCAAGTAAAATCAGATCTCTAGATAGCTAAATTGTTGGTTTTTTGATCCATTGTCACAATGTATAATAAATTCAACTCTGAGATAAAGGAACACTGAATTCTTGCTGGTAAAATGGGGTAACAAACCATACTGTCAAGGTTTTTCAAATGACTATTAATTTCCTGATTTTTTAGGAGAATGAAAGATGAATGAACCTTTTGTTTGCAATCAATTCAGCTTTAAACTTTTGATTTTAATTCTTCATATTTAATTTAGATATGTTCTATATCCAGCATTCTGTAAGATTAATAAAAAAAGTTTTTGAGTCCCTAATTTATTAATAGAGAATGTTTCAAGATTACATACTGAGTTCAGAGAAAAGAAAGATTAGTGACTTTTTATAGAAACAACATATATTTAGTTTGAAGCTTTAATGTTCTCCTCATATAAAATTAATCTGGGCCAGACTAAGTTGTATAGATACCACCAGTCCTCTGAGCAATGCAGAAACACTCTACTCTTTGACCTTCATTGTATAGAAGATTTAGTGGATCATAACTTATTTTATCTCTATTAGAATCTTACACTTACATTAACTTTTAGTATCATCATATGTCTTTCTGGCATTCTATATTCTGAAATGCTTAAGGTAGATCTTAGAATATGGACACTATCTAGAATTCCAGAAAATCCAGATGAAGGTAACAAGATAGTTAATTATTCAAAGAGTTTAAAATACTCAAATGCTTGTCATATTATGTGACACAAGTCATCTACTGAGTGACCATTTGGATTTATTGATGTTCTCAAGTATGCGCATATCAAATTATATAGGAAAAAAGAAGTGGAAAATAGAAAAAAATATATTAATGGGTCCTCACCAGGTACTTGAGTGAGGTGCTTTCATTCTTATTTAAAATCTTGAGTTAAACAATCCTCTGTGCATCTGTTATATCTTAGATTCACAATACTTGCTACTGTATTAATTGAAGGTTTATTATCCTATTTCTCATTGATGGAAAACAGGACAGAAATTCACAGCTCAACTTCCATATTATAGAATTGAGGAATATTATAGCCAAAATATATTCAGCTACATCTAATAGGCCCTTAATTCCAAATTGCTATCAGTGAGCAGTCATGTGTATTTTGGAGCAATTCCCTCCACTCAGACCAGTGTGATGATGGACCATCCATTAAATGCTGAGTTGTATGGCTGGGCTCATCCTTAAGAAATTAAAACCAAAAGAAAAAAAAATGACTTGAATAAATAGAATTATCAACTTTCTGAGAAGAAAAGAAAATACAAATACCTAGATTTTTTCATGCAGTAGACAAGTTTATGCCTCTGAAAGTTTAAAAAGGTGTAGAGGCTACTATTTCTGCCTTTTTAAGACTTAAACATCAGACATGAACCCAGCATTGACACAGCTTAGCTCTATGTAACCTTTTAGGTGCGAAGGGGCATTATTCAGTTTCTATGCAATTATTGTAACCATGAGGACCCTGTGGTCTTCTTCTCAAGCCATTGTGCTCTCTTCTTGATCAGGCAGCAAATTAAAAGTAATATAGGGAAGAGCAATGAGCATTCTGAGCTGTAAAATGTACATCTGTGACCTTTCTTGGATATTTTTAGACACAAATATCATAATAAAACCATACAGTAAGAAGCACATTTGACTCTGTAGACTCTCAGATCAGTGTTTCTGAGAATTGCAATTATCATGAAAGATTATGAGAAGTT
This sequence comes from Anoura caudifer, assembly GCA_004027475.1. Classification (NCBI taxonomy): domain Eukaryota; kingdom Metazoa; phylum Chordata; class Mammalia; order Chiroptera; family Phyllostomidae; genus Anoura; species Anoura caudifer. The sequence continues at coordinate 54,379 of PVKU01008229.1, forward strand.
TTATGAATTAAAAGTACAAAAAATTTTAGGAGAATTTCAAAAGATGGCTAATTCAGGCACTTCCAGCACTAGACATTGAGTTAATAGTAAATTATCAAAATAAATATTAGAATCCTTGGAGGAAATATTAGCATTTTTAGATAAATTTTTATTTCCTTTATAGAGAATAAGAGAACAAGGTTACCTGCCAGGATTAATTGAGACAATGTACAAAAGAGAGATGAGAACACATCAGTCCAGCAGTTGACTTGGAAACCTTCCCGAAGTAGTGTGACTGTCTGGAGGGCTAATACTTGATAGTGTGATGATAGTCCTCTGGCTTTCAAACCCAAAGCATTAAGTACTCTTTTCCAAAGAAGAGCTAAAGTGTTTGACATTTGGTAAAATTGGGGAAGCAAACTAGACCACAGGGCATTAATGGCATTCAAAATGAACAATGTATGTATAACAACCTGGAAGAAAGTAGCATTTTCTCTCCCCAAATATTTAAATTCCAGCTGTTCCTTTGAGTTAGGGATTGATAAACTGTTTCACAAAGGATCAGACAGTAATTATCTAGGTTTTGCCAGTCATATCCTCTCTGTGGCAACTGCTAAGCTCTGTCATTGTAGGTGCAAGCAGCCAAAGATAATATATAAGCAAACAAGCATGGCTGTTGTCCAATAAGACTTTACAGGGCTGTGGGCTGGGTTTGAACTGAAAGCAGTAGTTTTTAAAGGAAAACCCTCCCTGCATTTAGTTTTTTGATTCTTGGTGTCTTGCTGCTCTTGCTTCTAGGCTTGTGCTTGTAAACTAACATGATGCAACTGAAATGTTGGCATCGGACTGCACCCCTTCAGGACAGAGGAAGACATGACCATTTCTGCTGCTGTGGCCAGTATTACATGTAACATTTCATATACATTGTCCATTTTCCCTTTGAAAACTTAAGACACAGCTAACCAGGTAACCTTCTAATATGCATAAACAAAAGGGGGCAAAATCTGTGAGAAAGGAACATAGATATTAGGCTCTCAAGAATCAACAAAGACCATTCTTAAGTGATCTCTGAACTAACTTGAACACATATTTGAAAGGAGACTTATTTTTTTCATGCCTCACCAAGTGTAGAAACACAATTTTTCCTACGTGCAAAACAGTGAATGGCTCACACCTGTCCATGCCGGAGGTGTTGTACTGAGGGTACTGTCCCTTTATGTGCTAAATAATGATGTCTTGCTGACCTCATTGCCATTTGGGGGTATAACTGCATCAAAACTGCTTCTGCAGCTTATGGAATTCAGTAGAGATTTAATACAGGAATGAAGTATTGAGCCTCTAAATGTGAGGTTTCCATGTAAATTCTATCATTTTAGATCTATAATACCCCATATGTATGCTACATGTCTACCATAGAAATCAAGCTACTTATCATTTGTAGGAGTAAATGAAAGTTACATTCACATTTTCTACTTGATAAGAAATTTGTTATTATGTGTTATAAAGACCAGTAATTACATGATAATGTTGTATATAAAAATACACATATGAATATAAGATTTAAGTTGAGGACTATGTCTTTGTAAAACTAGCTTCATATATGAAATAAGACAGAAAAAAATTCCTTAGGTTAGGCAATTCAAGCTATTTTGTTCTGCACTGCACTACAGTGAAATGTTAAAAATAACTTAGCCAGAGGGCTTTGGCTTGCTGAAACAATCTGCTAATTTGTAATATACTCAGTAGTATATTTTTGGAAACTTCTATTTTTTTGTGAAACTTCTATTTTTTTAAGACTTTTTTAAAATTTATTTTTAAAGAGAAGACAAGGGGAGAAAGAAAGGGAGAGAAACATCAACATGAGAGAGAACCATCAATCAGTAGTATGTTGCATGCGCCCTGACCAGGGACCAAACCCACAACTCAGGTGTATGCCCTGACCAGAATTGAACCCAGTGACCTGTCATTCTGCAGGACAATGCCCAAACAACTAAGCCACACTGGTCGGGGCTGAAACTTTTTTAAACAAAATTATCATTTGTTCAAATACATATCAAATGCTTGAGAATGAATGTTTATCTACTAGCAAAAAAGAACAAGATGTGATTGATGAATATAGCCAAGTATTATATGAGAAGTTTCTTTTTATAGATAATAATATTAGTAAGCACTAATATTTATTGAGTTCTAACCTTGTATGACACATTGTACTACACACTTTACTCTTTTACTCATGCATTAGCTCTTTTACTTCTAATAATTCCATCAGGTGAGTAGCATTCTACCCATTTTACAGCTTGAGTAACTTGCCCAAATCACAGGACTGGTTAAATGGCAGAAGTCCGGATTCAAACCCAATCAGTCTGGCTGTAGAAGCCAGGCTTCTAACAGGGTAATCTAGTCTCACCCATGAACTGTTTTTGTTGTGAGAGATGGGTGGGGAGCAGTGGGTGGGAATGGTTGGTAAGTGGGAGGTGGGAAGCCACTATTCAGAATATATTCAGATCAAATGTTCAGGAGTCAAACATCCTATGGAGAACTACGGAGAACTAAGCCATTATCTAACCTGGTGCTCAGATATCCAGGAAGTCAATTCAGGACTATTGAGAAAATAGCTGGAAAATACAAAGGAGATATATTTTTGGAATGAAAAGCCCACACCTGTAAAATTGGTAAGCTGCAAACATTTGAAAAGAAATAAAATGGAGCTCTGTGCAGGAAAAAGTAATTTCCTCAAAACTGAAAAATTGTGAAATATTAAGAGTTGGGTGAAATTTTAATTATTTAGAGCAGATTTCCCTTTTACATATCAAATTATAGATATGTAAGAAGTGATTTCTAGAAATCTGAACAAATATTTATTTGGTGACTACACTGGCTGCTACAAAGAACAAATTTTTTAAAATTACTCCATCACCAAGGAGGCTTCAATTTAATAAGATACAGACAACTGTAGCTACCTGTATAATAATTATTTCAAAATGTACTGAACATAAAAATATTTTTAACTATCTTAAAAGATAAAAGATGGTTTAAAGCAAAAACAATAACAATATATTATGGGGTATATAACATACAGTGAATTAAAATGTATGACTACAACAGCACAAAGGCTGGGGGAAGGGAATGGAAGTGTACAGTGGCAAACTTCTTACAGTATGTGTAAAGTGGCATATCACTTCACGGCTACATGGTAAGTTTAAGATGTGTAACGTAAAGTCTAAAGCAACCTTGAAACACACAGACACACAAAAGGCAAGGATCATCAGGTTAGAATAAAAAAACAAGTCTTAACCATATGCTACCTTTAAGAAACACATTTCAAATACAACAACAAATAAAGATGAAAATGACAGGATAGGAAAAGATATGCCACACTATGATTAAATGGAAGCTGGGTCAGGAAAAGTAGATTCCAGAGCAAGGAATATTAATAGAGATAGAGGGTCATTTCATAATACTAGAGGAGTCCATTCACCAAGAGGACATAAAAATCTTAAATGTTTATGTACCTATAACAGAGATTCAAAATACATTATGCTAAAACCATAGAATTTCAAAGAGAAATTGACAATTCCAAATTGTACTCAGAGATTGCAACAACCCTCTTTCTATAATTGATAAAACAAGTGGACAGAAAATCAGCAAATATCTAGAACTAAACAACACTATTAACTTAACCTGACATTTATAGAATACTCCACCCTACAGCAGAAAAATATGCATTTTTAAATGCCTACAGAAAATTTACCAAGGTAGACCATAACTGGATCATAATGCAAGTTTCAACACCTTAATATGGCTTAAATAAAAGAATTATGTTTTCTGATCAAAACAAATTCAGTAACTGATAAAAGAAAGAAATCTGGAAAAGCATCCAAAACGTGGAAAACAAATAACACACTGCCAAATAGCCCAGAGGTCAAGAAAGAAATCACAGCAGACCAAAATGTATGAGATGGTAATAAACCAAGACTTAGAAAGTTATAATCCAAAATATCTGTATTAGAGAAAAGAAACTTATCAAATCTGGAGCTAGAAAAAGGAGAGCAAATACCTGTTTGCAAACTGAACACCCTACATGGAGGGATGGGAGAACTGGGAGAAAGAGACACACCCCTTCAGATTGGCAGGTGGCAGGTTTAATATACAAGTAGATCTACATATGTATCTTGTCCTGGGTGGTCACAATATGGGATCACCACACCTACCCACAACAATCTTAGAAGTTCATACAGAAGACTTAAATGGGTTGGGTTATATATACCATGAAGATGATATCAACAATACAGTGCTAGCTCAAGACAGCATCCTTGGTTCCTGCTGTGGAAACCCCAGGCAGAACATACATTACAAGAACAGGGGAGCAGAAGTAAAGGGGAGGGGCCTCTTAATAGGGCTTGCAGGTCAATAGGTGGTCATAATCCTTCCACGACCTCCTCCAACAAATTAAACCCAAAAATAAGAAGAAAGGAAATAATAAATATTGGAGAAGTCAATAAAATAAATAGTAAGCAATAAAGAAACAATAAAACCAACAGCTGGTTCTTTGAGATCAATGAAATTGGTAAATCTAGCCAGACTATCTCAAGAAACAAGAAAAGATACAAATTATCAACATTAGGAATCAAAGAAGGAAAATTACTATGGATTTAACAGATATTAAATTCTTATTAATGGATCATATTAATAAATTTATGCCAATTAACTTGACAAATTAGATGAAACAAACAAATTTCTTGACACAACCAAAGCACATTAAGCAATACCTCATTAATGCATAGCCTGAATAGTATAAATATATACGTGTGTGTGTGTGTGTGAGAGAGTTTGTACTTAAAAACTATCCCTCCATGAAAACTCCAAGGCCAGACAGCTTTGCTGATGAATTATACCAAACATTTCAGAAAGGAATAATAACAATTCTACACAAATTCCCTCCTAAACCTGAGGAAGAGGCAATAATACTCAACTCACTTTAGCAAACCATTATTACCTAATGCTAAAACAAGCCCATATTTACAAGAAAAGAAAATTATAGACTAATATCTCTCATCAACACATATATAAAAACTCTTACAATATTTTAGGAAATAAATGTATCAATATGTAAAAAAGACAACATATAAAAACTAAGGGAAGTTTATATCAGGCATGCAAAGATGCCTTAATACTTGAAAACCAATCAATATATTTTACCAGAATAAGAAACTATATATATAAGTATATATATAACCATTTAATCAGAAACATATAAAAAGAATAGTCAACAAAATACAAAATCTACTCCTCATAAAAATTCAGCAAATTAGGTTGCAAACATATATATGTTGAAATGCCATTTAGATAGTTTTTAAACATGCAGAACTTGAAAAATTTTGTAATTACAAATACTAAATCCAGGACAGTGGTATCTCTGAAGGATGAAAGAGGAAAACAGGGTCAGGAAGGGAATTTGAAAAAGGGTATGTGAGGGAGACTCAACTGTATCTGCAATGTTTTATTAAAAATAAAAAGACCTGGGTAAAGATAGGAAAATATTAAAATTTATTAAATCTTGGGATGTAGTCTAGTGATTGTTATAATCTTTCTCTACTTCTGGAGCCTTAAAGTAAATGATGGTACATAAATAAAATGAAATAGTAAGCACCATTAAAATAACATTTATTATTATGTTATCCTGCCAAATCCTTATGATGAATAATTTTGTATTAATACAAGACAAAATTATGTAGGAATACAGCAATTTTATAAATATATGTGTGTGCATAATATTCTACCATATAAATTTATCTTAATCTGTGTTTCACCTAAATGAGCATCAATAACATTTTTGTTATTTACATATTTTACCTATTACAAAAATGTTTCAATAAATATTTTATGTCTCCAGTGCATGTGTTTTTCTATTTAATATGATTAATAATATAATCATTACTATAGCAATAGTTTTCCTTTATAAAGCTATGGAAATATATAATACAAGGCCCCAAACATAATGTTGAAAAAAGATAGTTGATTTTCTATCTAAGTAATTTTCTTTGTCCATACGGAACAGCCAACTGCTACTTGAAAGAAAATGTTAACAATTTATGACAGGCTCTAACCAACCCTTTTTCGCTGACGAACAATCACACACATCATCGCCTCACTTCCTTTCTTTCTACATTGTTTCAAAACTATTGCTTTCTCTTCAAACCTCTTTCTTCTTCTTAAAGTCATATTCTCTTGGTTATTCTCTATCTCTGTTGTATATTCAATCCTATTGCTATAATTAAACACAAGTTGAAATAGATGCTACTGGTATATGAATTACTATAACCTCTCTGATGAGTGATTGACAATAAATATTAACATTTAAAATGTATACACATTTTGATCAAATAAATCTACCTCTAGGAATTTATCATACAAAAATTCTCTCAAGGACCCCTATACATATATAAGAATGTTTACTGTAGCATTCTTATAACAGAGAAAAAATCTAAACATAAACAGTTTCTTCTCCATTTCCTTCAATTATTAATTGAAAATGTTCAGTACATCAGAGTAGTAGGAAGGGAAGAGGCCTCTACATATGATGCTTATATTGTCTTGTTAGCCTTACTTCCAAAGATATAATAGCTATTACCTGAAATATGTTCAATCCTTAAGATTTTCTTTCAACAGTTTGTCTCTTCACTAATCTTTCACTCATTTTGGCATCATCTAGAATAGGAACTCTCAATTCTGGCCTCATATTAGAATCACCTGGGAAGACTAGACAATGGATGGCACTGCCTCAGATAAATTAATCAGAAATAACCAGTTGCTTCCCAGGTGATTTTAACATCCATCAACTAGGGTTGTAAACCACTGATCTCTGGATAGAATCAGCAATTTGTTTTAACATCAAAGATGAAACTCTATAATCGACTTGCAATTGATTCCTGTCTTCTCTGAAAATTTAAGAACTGGTGAAATTTATTTTGCTTCCAGGAATCCCGTTTCCTCTTGTTTGCTTCTGATGCTTGCCTCTTCTGTTTGCAATATATATTGTAGTTTTAAGTCTGTTGATGTCTAAGATATTTTGCTGTATAAACTTGATACGTTGCAAGTTTATACTGTTTTGTTTTGTTTTGTTTCGTTTCGTTTCATTTCGTTTTAAAGCTGGGAGACCAGTTCATGACTTCAAGAGTTCCACAAGCTCATTCTCTTACACGTTTCATTGTTCTGCATAATAGGCTGTCGGGTCAGCCCCAAAGTGATGATTAATTTCCTTTAGCTGCAACACTTTGACTGGTTGGTTGCCCTTATTAATTTCCTTTAGCTGCAACATTCTGCCTGGTTGCCCTTTGTTGATCTTGAGCACCTTGTTAAACCTTGTGTCTCTTAGGTAGTGACACTTGTTTTATTTCCCACAATGACTTGTTGAAAGAAACATTAATCTCTACTGTTTCATGCCTGGTCCTTTCTCTTGGGGATCTATGAGTTGTAATCAAAATGTAATAAGGCACTTTTTTAAAAATTGTACTTTTATAAGATTTTAAAAAGTTAAACTCACACTCGAACATAAAAATCAGTATGTACATCACAGGAGTTGATACACTAATTGCAACATACTACTGAAGTAAAATTTTCTTTTACAACTCTACTTTTGGAATTGCTTTTGGATTCAGTGGCACCTTTTTGGAACATCTACTGTTATAGCAAAATTTCAATGTCTGAGGCTAAATTTGGCTTGTGAAGAAGATAGCTAAAAGTTGTTCAGAAATCTGAGTTTTTTAAATTGCAAATTAAATAAGTTAAGATTTGGTTCAAAATAGAAGTGTAACTAAAATAGTGAAACTATTTTCTTGTTACTACACCTAGTTATGAGAGTAATTGACAAAAAAAATTGCCACAGCTATTCAAAGCTCTCCAGCTGTCAAATTACCCCTAGCTTAATATAGCCCTGCATTTTGGCATAGTTTCCACTTTTGTTATTGGGATAAAGATGGCAAGGGTAGGTATACTGAGAAGGGGTTAGCCTCTGGGTTGGAGTAAGTTATTCTCCCTAGTTCTCACAGTCCTTATTTGTAGAATGGAAATAACGATGTCAACCATGTGAAAGTAACGTGAGGATTAAATGAGAAATTATTTTTAAATCTTTTATGTCAAACTTTTCTCATTCTGATGTACATAGCAATATCCATAGGATGTCATTAAGATGAAGATTCTGATCAGTAAGTCTGAGTGTTGCCTAAGGTTGTATGTTTTTAACAAGCTCTCAGGTGATGCTAATCCATGGACCACACACAGAGGTGGAAGGCTTTATTTAGCCTGGCTATAGTAGGTATGACAGTAATACAGTAAGTGTTAAGTTTCCTTCCTTCCTGGTTATGCCATGTCTCCATCTTTATTGCTTTAGGGGCCTGGATTTTGACCAACAATTGTAACCACTAATACTATTGCAGGAGAGATTCTGGATATCAGCATGAGAAAAGTGACTTGGGGTGCACGTACTAAAAACAAGATGAGCCTCCATGTTTACGGGCTTCATATAATCACCGAATAATAGAAATGACCTAAGTTACTCTGGCTGAACTATTATTTCAGAGAAGGGGTACACATTCATCTGGAGCTACAAATAAGAACCAAAAATCTCATTTTGGAATTCTAGAAGCAAATGTCCCATGTGTCATTTCCATGGGATTGGCAAAGAAAATGAAATGGAATTGAAAAAAACTGAAACCAGGCAGAATAGGCTTCCAGGGTCAGGAGGTTAGACCTGGGAATATCTCTTAAGTGAATAGTTAAAGGAGAAAAAGCCTTTAATAAAGTAGCTATGGGGAATACACAGGCACAGAAGAAGTTGTTTAGTTCAAGAATTTATGGGCAGTTACAATGAAAATATAACTTTATCATTCCAAGTCAGTAATGATATTCAATAGTAATCTTTGTCCTCCCTTCATTAAGGGCTGCTGCTGGCTATTAATCATTTCAAACATACTGAAAAGATATAACCAAAATAGGTACATTAAATAAAATTAAATCCTGCTCAGCTCTAAATATTCTGTTTGAAGTGACATGATGATGTCTGGGCTGACAAACACAGACACACAGAAGAGTCACTTTGTTTCTTTGTACCCAGATAGTGTACCCTCACACTGCTGAGCAGCTACTCAAAAACCTTCATGGAACAGATGCATTCTCAGAGGTGATTTAGGGAGTTCTTGTGGGTAGGCTTTCAGCAATCCTTGACAAGGCACCTTCACCATATTTTGTGAAGCTTGAAAAGCACTCCGTCATCTTTTAAGATTCTTAGTAGTATCTCTCACATCATGTTATTTCAAATCAATCATCACATCCTGAAAACAGCACCTCCATGAGGCTCTGAAGGAGTTTTGATCCAGTAGAAGTATTTTTACCCTTGTTTACACCAATAATGCAGACCCTCCAGACTCTTGTTGAACACTTGAGTTATATTCAGATAATGCAAGTGACAGCACAAATCATAAAAATAAACACAGATACAGAGACATACATACACGTATAAACTTTCTGCCTTTGCACATGGCTCGCTTAGGTAACAGAAAGCAAATAAGATTTTTTTTTTGCTAAGGTAATTCTTTCAGTGCCCACGTTGCTCTGATTCACTGGATGTCAGCACTGCCCTATTTCAGGTTGCCCATTGTAGATGTTATATGTACTTTGTTTTCAACTCTCTTCCTGTTGAATATACTCTGGATGTGCATGGTTATTTTACAGGATAGCCAAAGATGACTTTATGTTTAATACATTATTTATAATATACTTCAGAGCCATTGATTTTAAAGTTAACCAAAAGTCCGGGTTCTTTTATCTTTCAATATTTACATTGATGAAACAGCATAACAATGACAAAAAAATGAGACTACTTTTGCTAACCAGATAAACAACTTGTATGCAAGTATTCTTATGGTCATATATAACTGGAATCTCAGACACAGAATGCTTAACTAAAATATACATTGCTTTTGTAGTTTTCTTTTACAAAGAGAACTCACAAATATGAGGGTAATTGTCAGGAACACAACCAAGAAGAGCAATTCCCATTAATATGATTCTTTTAATAATTAGAGCTATAAAGGAGTTGAGGTTCTATAATAAAAAGTGGAACCGATTATGTTTGCTCCATATATGTACACTTACTGTATTTCATTAAGATAAAATGATGACCTGATGCAGTGAGATATCCTGAAATACCCTAAATCAAGGTAATGTTATCATTGTTTTGCGAACTTCTAAGGTCAAGTATTATATATATCTTGAGTATGAGGATCCTTAAAAAAATGGTAAGTTCTAAATGGAACATATTCCAGCTTTCTAATAACAATTGCCCTGGTGTGAAATGTAATAAGAGGAGAAGACAACAAAGAGCTCAGAACCCAAAGGAGGGGAACACAAAACCAAACACTTGTGCAATGAATAGACCAGACAGTAACTACTAGGGAACGAAGGTTTTGCGTTTGTTCGTTCGTTCGTTCGTTCGTTCATTCATTCATTCATTCATTCAGAAGTGAGAACTTTCTGAAATATCAGAACTATATGATCAATACAGTTGGATACATAAATACTTCTTTATATAGAAAGCAATCAGAATTTAAAGTTGTATTTCATCTCACGTGACTACAAATATTAGTACAACTTTGAGTTGTCTTCATGCACCTTTCTTTTTCAACAACTATTCACTTTATAAGCCTGTCACTGTTTCAAGGTAATGAGGTGATTCCTACCCTCAACCCGTGGCAAAAACAGGCAAAGAGACATTTGTACAGGTTAGCATTCAAGACCTTCCACATTTGAATTTCCCCAATAAATCACCAGTCTCAACTGACCTGTTAACTTGGACTGATTGCAACAACCAAACATTTTTTTCTCACATTACTTCAATTTCTTTTATTTACCATTACCTTTAATTACCATTTCCTTTAATATCCACCGCCTGATATACTCTGCCCTTTAAATATATGTATATATAGTATTTACATATATACAAATATATAGTATATACATACACACACACATCTACCCAAATTCATCAACTCCTTTAAATTCTGTAAATACTATCATGAATTTGTCTCCACTCTTAGCCAATGCATGCTATGGTAATCACTGATTCACTGAAATTCTCAACCATTTTTTTTCCATCATGTTTGTCTATTGTGGTAAATAGACAAAAAATTTATTCAATGGAGTGCTGTCAAGAATACAAAATGTCCAATCTAGCTCAGATTCTGAATCATTCTCCATCTCCAGTCAATCCCACTAGCCCCTACGTCAAAGTTTTCTTTTTGTAGCCTCAGCAGCTAACACAGAACATGTTCAATAAATAGGTATAAAATAAATAAGGAAGTGCTAGATAATGAGCATTGTTCCTCACAATGATATCCTGAAAATTACAAGAAACTGTTCAGCTAAGAAAGCAAACTAATAGTTTTTTAGCAACCATGTCCAAACCAGAAAGAACTAATTGGTCAAACAGAACGTTTACAATTATCTTAAATCTCTAGCATTAAAATTAATAGGAGTTACTTTGCATGTGAAGAGCATGAATTCTTGAGTCAAATTGCCTGAGAACAGATCCTGGCTTTGTTACTTATTATTTGGGTGACCTTGGAAAGTTATTTACTGTGTTTTGCTGATTATAATGTGCTTCCGCTATTTTGTCCGAAACTTTCAGAAAAAGATCTTTCACTTTAATTTTTTAATTCAATTTTTTATTATCTGTATTTAGAAACAAAACCAATGATCATATTCTAGGATATTATTTTGCATACAGCTATCACTATTGCTTTCTAGAGTTATATTTTTAATGCATAAGTACAAATAAAAGAATTAAAAACATTTATATACATACAGAATTAGAGTTACCCATGTATAATGTGCATCTTTGTTTTTCCCTCAAAAATCTGGGTGAAAAAGTGTGCATTACACATGGCGAGACATGGTGATCTTTCTGCGCCTCAATTTCTTGAACTATAATACTATCACAACAACATAGCGTCATCCTCATAGTGTTATGAAGATTAAATGTGATATTTTTAAATTGCCTAAAATAATACCTGGCACATATTAAACACTCTATAACATTGCTAAATAAATAGATAATATCAGCACCTCATAATCTGATGTCTTGAATAAATATAGCCCAATAAGATGGTTTATGCAATTATTTATTAAATAGTTTTTGGGACTGTTGTATTTTCTGAAAAGCCATAATATAAGTTTGCCAACTCAAAGCTTTGAAAAATTTATAGCAAAAATTCTTGTTTAAATATATTTACACTAACACTTCCCAAGTGTTTTTCAGTACCTCCTTTTCTCCCTACACAGCAGATGTTACTACCCCATGGCATTAACTCTGGTTAACACGTTTTAGGAAACTCTGCTTTGCTTTGTAATCCTGTGCATGTAATTGTATTTGTATATACATGTGCATACATGTATATATTTTGTGTCACAACTACAATGAGGATAGATATTTTGGTTTTAATATCATTTCTATTTATTATTCTGCTCCCTTTCAAGACAAGGAACAATAAGTATGCCCCTCCTTCCACATACAGACTCCAGTATATATTAGAATTTAAACAAAATAAGGGGAGTACAAATATGACCAACTGATTTCTAACATAAGTGCAGATGCAATTAAATGGAAGAAAGATAGCTTTTTCAACAAATGATGCTTGAGCAGTAAGACATATTTATTGCCTATGTATATTGTATGTATATTGTCATGTATATAGGCAATAAATAAATGAAAATGAACCTAAACCTAAACCTCATACATTTTATAAAAATTAACTCATAGTGGACTATAGACTTAAATGTAAAGTGAAACTATAAACCTATTAGGAGAAATCCTTTGACATCTAGGGCTAGTCAAAGAGTTCTTATACTTGGTACCATAGAAGGAAAAAATGATAAAATAAAGTTAATAAAATTAGAACCATTTGTTCTGTGAAAGACCTGTAGGAGTGTGAAAAGACAAAGTACAGACTGAGAAAATATTTGCAAACCACATATATGACAAAGGACTAGCTTCTAGAAAAAATAAAGAACTCAAAAGAAATGTAGTACTAAAAGCTCAATTAAATTAAATACTAAAAAAATAAAATAATTCAATTATAAAGTGGACCACTGACAGAGACATTTTTCCAAAGATATACCAATGGCAAGTTAGCACATTAAAAGATGTTCAAAATCATTAGCAATGACACAAATGCAAATGAATGCCACAATGAGATATCACGAGTCACTCATCACAGTGGCTAAAATACAACACAGAGACAACACAAAATTGTGGTAAGGATGTTGAAAAATAAGATCACTCATCCATAGATTGGTGGTACAATGTAAAATAGTACAGCCCCTCTTGAAAATAATTAGGCAGTTTTAGAAAATAGTGGACATACAACTACCATAAAGCCCAACAATTGCAATGCTGGGCATTTATCCCAGAGGAAGGAAAAGTTATGTTCACTCAAAAGCCTGCACATGAGTGTTTATAGCAGCTTAACTCATAATAGTCCCAAACTAGAGGTGACCCAGATGTCTGTCCTTAAACAGTGAATCACTAAACAAACAATGGTACATCCATTCCATGAAATACTAACCAGCAGTGAAAAGAACAAGCTACTAAAACATGCAACAAACTGAATGAGAGAATTATCCTAAGTGAAAAAGTCCATCCCCAAAGGTTACACTCTCTGTTTTCATTCACATAACATTTTTGAAATGACAAATTTATAGAAACATAGAAGAGATCACTGGTTGCCAAGGGCAAAGAAGCGGGTGGAGGAAGGGAAATGTGGGGGCTATAAAAGCAATCTTTGTGGTAAAGGAAATGTCTGTACATGACTCTGCAAATACCAACGCTTGGTTCTGTTACTGCACTACTGTTTCACAGGGCATTCTCTGTGTGCAGCCAGATATAAGGTGAATGGAAGCTGTATGTATTATGTCTTAAAACTGCATGTGAGTCTAAATTATCTCAAAATTTAATTGAAAAATACATTAACTGTATGGCATATACAACAACTATTCTTTTTGTTTGTGTCAAGTGTCCCTCTTCAATTTGCCAATATTGACATATTTTTAAACAATATCATTTTTAAGAAAAACGGGGATTACTCCTGAACTCATTTGTACTGATTATTTTACAGTCCTTCTCATGAAAATATCAACTTCATTTACCGAAGATTTTAAAAGGAAAGTAAGTAATATCAGAAGAGATGGAATGCTAAAAGTTCAATGAAATATAAATGATGTTCACAGAGAATTATGGATTTGAAAGTAAGCAACTGTCTGAAACTGAAAAAAAAACATAAATGAAAGAAAAGAGTTTAAGTAGTAATGAGATATTATGCACAAATGATATGATATTACTGGAAGCATTTTTTAACCTAAGAAAAATGAGTGTATTCAATGTCCAAATGTTGAATGAACTTGAATAGTCTGGTTATCTAGGATATTTTTCTATGGCAACTTTCCTTAAAATATGTTAATTTTTATACCATCAATGTAATTCTCTCCCTCATAATATAAATATATATACAGATATCTATTTTTGAAAATATCCACTATTTCCATTTTCCAAAGCCTGCTAGTGTTTTTCAACCTGAGATCTGGATAACTAAATTCAGTGTTTATTGCAGTAGCACTCTCAGAGGAGACCAATGACTTGCAAATGTAACACCCAATGGTGCTGACACTCATTTCTTAAGACTCTTTTCTATGGCATCATGACAGTGTCCAATCCTTTCTCCTCCCTCTTCACTTCCGGTCTTACTTACTGGGTCTTCTTTTCCTTCTCCTCCTCAATAGCAACAGTAACAACAGTATTTTGAGCACTTTACACTTTACCAATTATTTTCACATACATTATTTCATTTATATTTGTGAAGAAAGTTTACCATCATTACATTTTTTCACATGTGTGGAAAAGAAGACACAGGTAAGCGATTTGCCCAAGGTTATACTCAGTTAAATAAATCCCATCCTTTAACTATTTTCTTGTTATATCTGTTTTTTCATCCATCTTATCTACTCCTGTAGCTCTTGGTATTACCGAATAGAGATATCTTCAAACTACATCAAGGATAAAGTTATTTCATCTGTAATGTGGATGATACAGTTATTTTCCAAGCTTTACACTTTTTCACTGCTTGTGAGATAGTTTGGCACAAATTCTCTTGGCATGAAACTCTTCAGGTCCCAAACAGCATTGCCCACAGGAATTAGCAATTTTTCTTAATTTCTTATTTATAATGGCCTGACCATTTTTCTGGTCATCCAGATATGAGCCATGAGCATTGCTTCTTTCCTCCTTCACACCCAGTCCATTGTCATGTCTTATGGATTCCATGTCTCTCATCTTTTTGCCTCTGTCCTTCCCACTCTGCACTCCAGGTCAGACCCTCACCACTTGCTCACTTACACCATTGTGATGCCCTAATTACATTTCAATCTTATGTCACTGTTGGATTAATATTCCTCATTTGTAGCCTCTGCATATAACTCCAAATACTTGTTCTTCTCCTGCCAGCTTTTTCTGCCAACATATATGTGCTTGATATCAAAAGTATTTTTCAAAGTATTTTTTACCTGCAATGTTTTCAAGGGAGCCTATACTTCAGAAGAATTAGGCTTCCCGTGTAACAGACAGAGCAAGTCTGTTTTGCTCTGTCTGTTATTTGAAGAAAAGAAATAACCACAACATGAGGTCACCAAGCTAGAGCTAGGCTGTTTTGGGTTGGGAAGACATATCTGGTCTATGTGCTAAAGTCATCACAAACCTGTGGACATCAGTATCACAAAAAGTCTGAGATGAAGTTTTTTTTCAAGTGTTCACTAACTTAAAAGGGCCGAAGGAATTTATTTTAGAAACCATAAAGTATTTTTAATGATATTCGTGGAGTTAGACATAAGGTAGCAAGGCAAGTTATTGGTGTTGCTTTCTAATCTTCAATATGGATCCTTCTACCTTTATACTTTTACCTATACCTTTTTCCCTTTATAGTCACACTAGTAACTAGGTAGCTTAATGTGATCCAAAAAGCCTTGTGCTTTCTTGCTTCTATGTTGCCTTTACCTCAAATACTTTACCAGCAATCAGCACACTAGCAATTCTTTTGTTATGCATAATTCTTTGTATTAGTATCTAATCATGATATTTAGAATATGTAAAATGCAATTTATGTGCCTTCAAGAAACTTATAGTAATGATTAAGAGGTGCTTGATAAAGATCTGTAATACTACTACCACTTTTCCTTCCACTAATGTATGTAAACTCTGTCTGGAAAAAGTCCAGTCACCATTAATATAACAAGAACAGTTTCCAGGACATCGATGTAACCTGGCAGCCAAGGAGAGTGGACTGGAATGCACATGTGTGAACAACAATCACTTTAGTATACTAGTCAGTAGGGGTGGTAGCATGTGCTGTGTGGCTGTTGCATTCAAAATGACTAAGTGGGTAGAGCAAAGAATGTGCATCAAATTTTGCATTAAGCTTGAACATTCCTCTCCACGCATTATTCAGATGATTCAGAAGGCTTTTGGGGATGATGCAATCAATAAGTGCAGCACAAAAAAAGTGTGGCACAAATACTTCAAACATGGATGAGAGTCTGTTGAAAGTGATCCACATTCTGGAAGGCCTGCAACATGCAGAATACCTGAGAAGCCAAACGTTGTCCAAGCTGAAATCAACAAAGACTGGCAACTGACAGTGCAGGAACTAGAAGTTGATCTGGGGATTCCAAGAACTACTGTGTCTGATATTTTGATACAGAATCTTGGCATGAAATGTGTTGTGGCAAAATTTGTTCTGGGGCTTCTGCTACCAGAGCAGAAGAAACATCCTGCTGCAGTTGCTAATGACTTGATTCAAACCACTACCAGTGTACCAGATTTCCTCAAGAAGGTCATAACTGGAGATGAACTGTGGGTCTATGAAGGCCCAGTCATCCCAATGCTTGGTTTTCCAGCACATGGCAAAGTTGCAACAAGATCAAGATCATATTAACTGTGTTTTCTAGCTGGGATGGTGCTATCCATCATGAGGATGCCCCTCCAGGCCAAACAATTAATAAGGAGTACTACCTCAATTTTCTTTATCATTTGAGAGATACAATACAACAAAACAGCTGCAGATATGGGCAACTGGTGATTGGCAGATTCATCATGACCATGCATCTACTAGGGCACTATATCTCGTGCAGAGTTCTTTGGTGAAACATCAAATCACCAAGTGACTCAGCCCCTCCACAGCCCAGATTTGGCACACTGTGACTTCTGGCTTTCCTCAAAACTAAAACCACCTTTGAAAAGGAATAGAGTCCAACAAAGGATTTTGTAGAGCATTTTGAACTGTGGAAGAGACACTAGGAAAGCTCTGTGAGGTCCCAAACCTGTATAATGTGAATGAATCATACATTTTACTAATATTGAAGTAATCATGGCTAATTTCCCTTTTAATGCTTATTACACTACAAAATTTCTTCTGATATTCTTCAGGTTTCTTTCAAAATGAGTATAAAAAGTGTATCACAGCAAGAATGTATAAGGGGGAACAGCACTAGAATCTAAAAAATAAACATGAAAATTTTACTGTGTGATATAAAATCAAAGTACATTTAGTATTGCAAAATAAAGAGTGTATCATAGCAAAGCTACCAACAGCACATATAATAGACACATTTCAACATTTTTCTGACACATTCATGGAACTAATATGGCAGCAGTCACCAGGGGCTACTCAAAGATGAGCAGTGTATTTGAGGAATTATATTTCATAGTTTTCAATTTGTAACACATGGAGAACAGAATATGCAAGGCTACCTCAGAGTGTCTGTTTAACCACTGAGTCTACCAGGTCCATGTCCCTCATTGAAGACCATGAAAATTGATACGTTATTGAGAAGCAACACTTACACAGCCATTATACATGCGTGCACACATGTCTATACACAGCTATGCACACACCCACCAGCCTTTCTTTCTCACTTCATCACTAGTTACCAACAGTACATAGTACTGACTTTTAATTGATGAATCTTAATTTTTCCATTTTCTTTTTATCTCTATGTATAAATTTTACAGAATTATAATATTGATACTGATTCATATAAATTATAGAATTGAATTTTTAAAGTAAACATTATCATGAAAACACTTTCCATATTGTTAGCAGCCAAACTGTCATTGTCATTCTGTATCCACAATTAAAAGGATTATCATTTTTATAGATAATTCTAAGATGGACAACTTTCCCCCTCATTTTTCTCTACATATAATAATTTTCTTGGTATAAATATTGAGAATGGGATTGTTAACATTTTTAATTATCTTGAAATATATATGCACCATTTAAAAAAACTTTTTTTTTTGAATTGTTAGTGTTAGTGCCTAATGTTTACATTTTTATGAGAAATATTAGAAATTTATTTTTGTAGTTTACTCTTTCTAACAATTGTCAATAAATATCTAAGGCAAAAATAAGTGTATACTAGCATGCTCTAAGGAAAAGGAAGGTATACAAAATCAAGCTATGCTTAAAGCTTAAATCATTTTTTATTTAAAGTAATTTTTATAATTTGAAGAATATTAAAGCTTCATAATGAACAACTAAGAGGAATATGATCCTCCATGACTCATTCTTCCATACTTTATTCTATGAATATAATTTCATATTTAAATATGACCAAACTACATTTAAATTCCTGAGGCATAAAATCTCTTCATAAACATGGTTTTCAGAAGTGCACAGTACAAAATATATTCTATTTAATCATTTCCCTCTTAGTATTCATTTCAGTGTAGTTTTGCAATGAACATGGTAAAATTTTTGTTCATATTTCTGATTATTTCCTTAAATTTCTAGAAGTAAAACTAGGGATTATAAGTAGTTTAATAGTTTTTGACATGTAATATCAAATTAGCTTTTTAAAAAGCTGTATTAAAGGTTGAAAGAAAACACAATTTTCAAATATGAAGTAAAAGCACTAACTGGAATGTGTCACAAATAGCTCATTGACATTATACATAAATGGGATAGTTACTCTTCAACAGTGGGTAACAAAGCCAGAAACAGGAAAGAGCTCAAAGGCAGCAGAGAAAGAGAGTAATGGGACAGAGAGTGAAGAAAGAACACACATTCTGTTAAAATGCATCATGCTATTATTATTCCTGGTTGTACATAGTGCACTGATGATCTGGCTGGGAAAGGGAGCTGAAAGTGGTCCCAGCTGTTAGTGCCTTCATAACCTTTATGGACATCTAAAGGTAGGTAGGTTTAGAGGTTAAGGATTACTTGAAAACAATGCTATTTTGCTTATATGAAGAACATCAGCTCTTGAAAGCAAATGTAAAATCTGCTTGAGAATTTGAGTAGTCTTAGAACAATTATATTAGCCAAGTAATAGGAGAGGGAAAACAAGAACCCCATATGTGGGGTTAAATACCAAGAAATATATGTAAAGAGTCATATTTTTAAAGATTTATTTATTCATTTTTAGAGAGAGAGGACAGGAGGGAGACAGAGAAGAAAAGAAACATCAACATGTGAGAGAAACTTTGATCAGCTGCTTCTTGCACGCCCCCAACTGGAGACCTGACCTGCAAACCTGGCATGTGCCCTGACCATGAATCGAACCAGTGACCTTTCAGTTCACAGGCCAGCACACAATCCACTGAGCCATGCCAGCCAGGGTAAAAAGTCATATTTTTATTTTACAAATTCATATTTACATTAATTCCTTTAATCCTTAAACCAGTATGTATTGAGCACCTATGAGCCTATGAGATGCCACGCACTGCTCTAAGTGCTGGGAACATAAGAATGAATTGGAGAGATCTGGTCCACATCCTCTTGGAGCTCACAGTTCAGTGTAAAAGACTGACTGCTGACCAGGCAGTTACAGCAGAGAGAATAACAAGCTCAGTGGGACAGAAAACATAACAGGGTCAACCACCCTGCTAGCACTTTCCTATTTATGATTTACTTTTTCCATGGGCTTGTATAACAATATTTAATTATATCTCTTTTCTTTGAAGATAGTCAATAACTTGATATTCTTCCCCCCAAGGAGACACTCTGCATCTCAGAGGAACAAGAAGAAATTTAAATGTAAGCTACACAAAATAATTACAATCAACTTTTAATTTTCTGTGGTAGAGAAAGGCAGAGATGTAACTAAAATCCATGGACATGCCCCTAATGTCATTTCATAAACCAATTTTAATTTCTCATTTAAAAAAATTGTTGAGCTTTTTTTTTTTTTTGTAGCCAGGCAGAGTTAACACATGAGCACACCAACTACATGAACCCTTAAACTTGATAATCAATTCCCTGAAGAAATGAATGTTAACTAAATTATTTGGCATTGTATAAAGAAAAAAATCTACAGGAAATATAAAAACAGCTAAAACCATCTGATGTTTATTGTTTTCAGATTCTAAATGCCCTGTTTAGAACTAATACATAGAAAGAGTGACTGAATTGTTTTTACCAAGTGTATGATTAAAACCAAATTGTGAAGCTACCCATTTGGAAGTACCTCTAAAAGATAAAATTGAAGACATCATGCTTTACCTCTATATTTCTATGTGATGACATTAATTGGATAGCTAAACTGAAGTTGTACATAAAAAAACAACTGGTTATGAACAGATCAGAAAAAGTAGTTCATAATTCTAATTGTTTTTATGTGCAAAGTGACTAAGTACCTAGGTAAATTTAAGCTTGCAATTCCCAAATGCATTTTTACTGTGTAGAAATATCTGCTCTAGTAGGCAGTTAGACAGACATGAACAGAGTAGGTATGATAGGCTGGGTACAAAATGTCATCAGGGCAAAAAAGCCCTGGTTGCCTAGCGATAGGTAACACTGGGCTGGGACCTCATGCCCAGGGTGACCTTTCCTCCCCTAGCATATCATTGGGCATGCAGTTTAGATGCCCTTAGAGAAGGAACAGTGGGGCCAAAGAATAGCTTATATGACTCTCATACATGACCTTGTAAGACCACTCCCATAAGCATTAAGCCCTCAAGACACTGAGGTTCTGACTCTCATCAAATAATCTTAGCAACAAAGCCTCTGGTCTGCTGACAACAGTGACAGAGTTTTGGTTAAACTAGAGATAACACTTAGGCCTCAGCTGTGTTTCAGCTCCAGGCCCAGTAAAACAGCAAGGCCAGGTGGGGTGATGTCACAGCTGACACCAGGACCAGCTGCAGTGACTAGCAATCTTTTGCTGTGAGTGCTGATCAATCAGTGGAGACCAGGATTCTGAGAAGACACACTGAGAATACTGATGAATATTTTACTGAGATCCTTCCCTGAGACTTCCAGATAAAAGCCCTTAAGACAAAGGACCCAGTGTGCGCTCGTTCTCTCTCTCTCTCTCTCTCCCCCCCCTCCCTCTCTCTCCCTCTCTCTCCCTCCCTCTCCCTCTCTCTCCCTCTCTCTCCCTCTCTCTCTCTGGAGTATGCAGGAACCTTCAGTGTCTCCTTTGCTCAGGCACATTATGTTTGTTTTCTTTCTCCTAAGCTCCAAGAGCCCTTCTTTTGCCTCTGTAACTTGTTCCTGAGTGCAGGCAGTCCTGATGGCTCCCTCCTTCTATTGCTCACTTTTTCTACCTCTGCAACTTTTTTTAATTAAATTTTATTTTAATTGTTGTTCTTATACAGTTTTCTGTTTTTTACTCCCATCCTGTCCCTCCGCCCCAGCCCTCCCCAGCTCCCTTCCATTTCCAACGCCCCCCCAGCTTTTGTCCATATGTCTTTCATACTTGTTGCTCTAATCCCTTCCCCTTTTCCCTGGATATTCCTATCCCTCTCCTCTCTTGTTCTCAATTTCAGTGTCTTTGGTTATATTATGCTTGTTTGTTTGTTTTTTTGATTAGGTTCCTGTTAAAGGTGAGATCATATGGTATTTGTCTCTCACCTCCTGGCTTA
>PVKU01008230.1:0-76400 GCA_004027475.1 Anoura caudifer
TGGTGCACAGAGCCACACACACCACAGCGCAGGAGGATCCTGCGGCCTGCACCCCGGCACCCTCCGCTCGTCACAGGGCCACACGGGCCTGGCCACGTTCCGGGACCGCCCCGGCGGGAAGGGAGGAAACAGGGCAAAGACCCAGAGCCGAACCGAACCACGCAGCCAGGGAAGGGTGCTCCCGGCCCCTGGTCCTTCGCGGTCATCATGGCACAGCACCCCCGGGGGGCCAAAAGGTGACAGAATGGGAGGGGGGGTGGGAAGGAGAGAGAGAGTACGAGGGAGACCTGAAAACCTGGATGGTGGTAGGAAGGGGTCCCCGACACTGGACAGTCCCACACCAAACTCATCACCTTCCTCCTCCTCTCCAGCCACCGTCTCCAGCTGCTTTCTCTCAGGCAGGGAGGGCGCTGGTCACTGCCTCTCCCAAAACTGCCTCCTGAACGGCTCCTGACCCCTGACCTTGACCTTCACCCAAGCCTCAGAACCTCTCACCAAGGCCAAGTCCCTGACCTCCAACGGGTCAGCCCCCTTTGGGGACGAACCCAAACTCTGCAGCTCGTCCCTCCAGGTCTTCCTGTCCCAGTGTGTGGGCAAGGCGTCTCAGCGCGCCCTGTCGACGCAGCCGCCGGTCACCCCTCTGCACCCCAGGACCCGTGAGCATGACTCTTCCCCACTGTCCCTGGTTCCCGCGGAACCTGACGTCACATGGGAACACGCGGAAAGAGGCCAGTCCCGCACCGAAGGGCTGTTGGCACAGCTCCCCCCGCATGGCCATATGGGGATACTCCCTCCCCTCGTTCTTCCCTGCGCTTGCTTTTTTAATAAATAGCCTGTATGACTTTCATAAGCAGAGAAATACACACTTTAAATACCTTGGCGGGACTGCCCTGCATTGGAAGTTTTCACCAGTTTGCCATTTTGAATTGATCAGACGGGGACTCTTGTGAGCACTCGAAACTGGAGAGGGAACCAGGCACAGCCTGGTGACCGGCGGCTGAAGGGCCCAGAGAGGCACGTCCCCAAAGCATGTGTCTCTTGTTTGAAAGATAGTGAGGCTGGCAAGAGTGGATACACACAAAAATTCCACTTCCAGATAAAGGCCAAATTCAACTCTTACAACGCACA
This sequence comes from Anoura caudifer, assembly GCA_004027475.1. Taxonomy (NCBI): domain Eukaryota; kingdom Metazoa; phylum Chordata; class Mammalia; order Chiroptera; family Phyllostomidae; genus Anoura; species Anoura caudifer. Next base: position 1,129 of record PVKU01008230.1, read on the forward strand.
GCGGTATTCATTTTGAGAACGATCCGTTTAAACCGGGCGCCGCGCCTCCACCCCGTCCTCCAGCGCCCTCTCCCCCGGGTCTAAGCGATGACCTACACCCCCACTCCCAGGCTCAGGGAGCGAACTGAAAACTCTGTCCCTCCCTGGTTGTCGCGGTCCCCCGGCTCTGTCGCTTCCCGGGACCTCGGCAGGCCGCGCGAGCCCAGGGCGCGTTTCCTCTTCCGGGCAATGTGTTGGGAAGGTCTGGGTTCCAGAACCGGACCGACCACTCACTGCATCCAGCAAAGGCAGCTGATGCTTATCTGAGCTGCAGACGCCGGCGGGGTGGGGAGAGAGAGGAGGCGGGGCGCGCCCGCCCGGGGCGGAGGGAGCAACTCCAGACCCGAAACGCGCGGACGGAACTCCTCGTGTTTGCCTTCCCATTCAACAACAGCAGAAGCTCCCACACGAACCTAGCAACAGCCCCTTTCGGTCAGGCTTCACCTGCCGAGTTAACAGGCGCTGCTGGCGGAGCTCGCGCAAACTCCCGCCAAGTGCCGGGGTTAAAGGAGGAACGGGGAGCGGGGCGTGCGGAGCGAAGGGGTGAGAACCGCCTCCTGGGTCAGCGCTATCCCACAGCACCTGCCAGCTCCGCAGGCAGGGCGGGCGCCAGGGAGGGGCCGAGAGGGATGCAGGTCACTGGGGCTCCGAGCCCGCGCGCGCGCGCACCTCGCTGCGATACATCGCAGGCGCGCGCGCGCGCGCGCGGACACGCTGGGTTTCCGGGACACTGCCCCCCACCGCAGGTCAGTTCTGCCGTGTCGGCCCTGCACGAAACTTAAGTGAAACCCAAGGCATAAAATCTAGCCCCCCACCGCCACCCCAAAAACAGCCTCCAGGAACTCAGACAATGGGGCACTTTGCACTGGGTACCCCAGACAGGTCCCCTACGAGATCCGGGGTGGGGAGCACAGGTAGGTTAATTATTATTAAAAGAAGGCTTTTGTCATTAACCCTCAGTTTCCAGGCCCGAGTTTGCGTCAGTCCGGTAACCCTTTCGCTCCCCGCTCGCTAACCGAAGCCACGCCTTTCCAGGCTGAGTCCTCACCCAGACCGGCGCCCCTTCCCCAAGTCCGCTCGTCCGCGGGGCACCCCCCATCTGGGATTTTCGCGGGGGGGCACTACCGGAAACCACCTCCTGAGCGCTCGCCCGCGTCCAGAGCTGGGTTTCCCGGGACTTCCCCAGGGGGGCCGCGGGCCGGGCACTGTTAGGGGGTCTCCTCGCCTGCACAACTCCCGAGACGCAGGCAGGCCCGCCTCCGCCAACCTCCACCCCCTGGTGGCCGCGGGAGGTGGCGCCCGGGCTCCCGATGGCCTCACGCCGGCCTCTCCGGACTTGGCTCTCCAGACGGCCAAACGGGAGCGAACTTCCCCGGGTCCCGGGGCCCCACCCAACAGCGCTCCGACCCAGGGCGCGGGACTCTGCCGGGGAGCGCAGCGCTCGGGGGAAAGGAGCGCAGAGGCGGGGGGCCCCTCTTACCTGTCAGCTCGCGGGGCACCTCGTTGCTCTCCTCAGCCATGGCTTCCGCACGCCGGGACCTCAGGTCCCACTCCGATCCACCGCCCCGCCCTCTCGAACCCCTCGGTTTTGAGAGGCTGATGCGGCGTGCAGATGGGAGGAGGCGAGAAGGCGGGCCGAAGAGACTGTTTGGCCGCGCCCCTGCCCCCCCCCACAAAAAAAAAACACAAATAAATAAATAAATAAATAGTTGCCGATCCGCGAGGGGCTGCGGCTGCGCCTACATGACCCCTCCTAGAAGCTCCCGCGGTCGATGGATGGACGGACGGACGGAGAGCCCGCAGAACCCCGCTTCGGCCCCGCGCCTGGCCGGGCTGCGCCCTTGCTTCCTTCCGCAGCGGCTCCAGCCGATCGGGGCACCTGCGGCCCTAGGTGCAGGCGGACGGCGTGGGAGGGCGGAGAGAGCGCACCGGGGGCTGGGGTTCCCGGTGCTCCCGAAGCTTGGAGGGGCGGGGGCAGCCGCGGCCCTCCCCCCCCTCCTGCTCCTCCTGCGTCTCCTCCTCCTGCGTCTCCTCCTCCTGCGTCTCCTCCTCTTGCTTCTCCTCCTCCACCTCCTCCCCCTCTCCTCTCCTCTCCTCCTCCTGCGTCTCCGCCCCGCCTCGCGAGAACGGCCCCGCACGGTCCCCGCGGCCTTGGCGCCGGCTTCCTGCGTGGGGCGCACCCCGGGAGACGCCGCCTGGGCCTCAGTGGTGGCGTCTGGGCCCGGGATCACAGCCTCGCTCCCCAACCCTGAAGCCCCGCGTCTGGAGAGGGCGCGCGCGGGCCCGGGAGCCCTCTGCTGGCTGCGAGAGAGGACAGCCGGGGGCCGGGTCCCGACGCATCCTCGCGCCCGCGGGCGGAGCGCCAGGCGGTGGGAGTAGGCAGGTTCCGCAGATGCGTCGGCAGAGATATCTGTTCTGTCCGGGACTCCCCCACCCTCGCCCCTGGCGCAGCCCTCCCAGGCCACGTTGTGACATTTCTCCTGTCTGGTGTGAGCAGGAGCCGACGAAACCTGCGAACAGCGACCCTGTGCGAAAGCCGGAGCGCGCGATCGCAGACGCTCGACTCGGGAGATCTCGGGGACGGTCTTGTCACTCGCAGGGACCCCGGCTGACCCCAGGGCTATGCGGGTCCTGAGGGTTATACCCAGAAGCCCAGGGCGGGTCTGATCCTACCTGGCCAACTCCCTCCAACTCCCACCTGGCTCCGCCCCAGAGATACCCTGGGGACAGAACACCTGTGAGCGCCTCCGCTGGGGCCTTATTTCCTAGCGGCTGGGAATGTCGCGACGGGTTGCTTTTTAAAAGGACAAAAAGAGGGGAGGGAGGAAAGAAAAGGGAACCCAGTTTCGGTTTCTCACTATTAAGCGCCGCTGGCCACCTCAAACATCCAAAATAGCCTTCAGCCTCCCCGTGCATTAGCCAGTCCGACCCCTTCCCACGCGCTAGCACTCTTAGACCGGCCGTCTCCGAGATGATGGGCTCTCCCTTCGCTTCAGCTTATCGGAATCTTAACTGTTTCCACCCCAGCCCGGAGCGCACTCTCTTCCAGAGGGTTTCCCAGGGTTTTCCAGATTACTGAATCCTCTACTGGAAGCCACTGGAATGCGTTGCTGAGACGCTTTCCAAAGCCCAGCCCGGCACCTGGGGCATCGCCTGTGTGCTTGTCTGGTGTTCCTGGTTCACTGCCTCTCGGTTTCCTCAGTTGGGTTCGTCTGCGGGATGGACCCAGTGATTTGGGGCGGGACTTCACTTGAGGCGTTTGAGCTTCCTGGGCACACTCTCGAAAGACCAGTGTTGGATAAACCCTTGGCAACTGATGGGTGTTAGAGCTTCGGACCTCAGGTTCTCTCCTGTTTGTCTCAAAAGGTGTCCATTTCTTTCAGCTAGGCATTCCTTTATGCCTTAAATGTCTCTGTGTGCAGTAAGTGGAAGTGAACCTCTTCCGTTCAACTTCGTGCGTTAAGAAGGATTTTCCGGTACATCCCAACGAAGTCTCAGAAACAGCCCTGAAGGTTTCGAGTCATGTGGTACCTCCTCTAAACAAAGGCAGAAAATATCAAAATATCCTCCCCACCTCCTGGGCCCCGGGTGGTAAAGGGAATAGAGGAAAGGCTGGCTTCGAGGTGGTCTTGTAATTCAGGGCTCCTTGGCTGGGGTCTTTTAAAGGAGGCTGGGGTTTCAATAAAAGAATCTTGTTTGTTTGCTTGCTTGTTTGTTTGTTTGTTTTCCACTGTCCACAGTCCTGCCTGCCCCTGCACCTCTGAAGGCGTGTTGGGCGCATGAGTCTCCTATCTCCACGCTCACAAATGACTGACTGATCTGGAGATCAAAGTCGTGTACTCCTTGGGTGCCAAGCTCCAGTGTTTCCGAATGCTGAGCAGACAAGCTCCAAGGGGCACTGGGCAGAATGCTGTGTAGGGTGGCCAACTGCCCACGCACCCCCCCACACACACACACACAGCACCGGCCGCAGCACCCCAGTCCCCCGCCCCACACCGCAGGCTTTGCTCAGAGGGCCTGCCCTCCGACGACCATACTTGGAGAGTTATCCCTCCTGCACAGCCCAGGCGTCTCTGAGTGAAACTGGTTACCACCACGCGTGAGATCAGCTGTAAATACTTCTCTGTCCGAGGGTGAAGCCCTACAGATGGCGTGATGAACTGGCTTTCAGAGAATCCCTACTGCGCCTGACCTTCTAAAATGTGAAACGCGTGGCCGTAAGGATAACGTAGACTGGAGTAACAAACTCCTGGTGGAAAATTATACATGGCCTTTCAAATATTTTTAGTTTCTAGGCGTAGATTCATATCTGCATACCATCATGCTCTGTATAACGACCTTTCCGTCAATGACAGATGGTCCCATAACATCATGATGGAGACCCTGGCCGGTGGCTCGGCTGGTTGGAGCAATGCCGTGTACCTCACAGGGTTGCAGGTTTGATCCCTGGTCTGGGCATGTACCGGAGGCAACCGATCGATATTTCTCGCATCGATGTTTCTCTCTCTCTCCTTCTTCCTTCCTCCCTCTCTAAAATCAATAAACATATCCTGGAGTGAGGATTAAGAAAATAGTAATAAGTTAATTGAAAAATTATAGCCCTGGTTGGTGTGGCTCAGTAGGGTCGCGGGTTTGCTTCCCAGTCAGGGCACATGCCTGGGTTGCAGGCTGGATCCCCAGTGGGGGATGCATGAGAGGCAACCACACACTGATGTGTCTCTCCGCCTCTTTCTCCCTTCCTTTCCCTATCTCTAAAAATAAAAAATAAATAAATAATCTTTTTTAAAACAGATTATAACAGAGCTAAAAATTCCTATCACCCAGCGCAGCGATTTTCAGCCCTGTGCTGCAAGAACGTGGAGAGCACACGCTGCCGGCCTCTGTAGTCAGGGGCAGGGCCGCTTTCCCCTCAGACGGTCAAATACAAAAAATGACAGCAGCCAACACAACCGCAGCCGTCCGGTCTGAATGAATCAAAATTACACCTACTCTGTGTCCGACTGGCAAAAAAACAGATTTCTTTGGTGTGCCGCAGAATTCTAGTCACTAGTGTACGCGCCGGGAGCTGAGCAAGGTTGAAAGTCACTGGGCTGGGGATGGTGGAGCCACGCGCCGCAGCCCGAGGCGGTGACGCCGGTGTGAACCAGCGGACTGCACTGCCCGCCGTGGGAAGCGTCCATCGTGCGGGGCGGCAAGTGACGATGTTCCCACTCTACGTAGTTACCGCATGTCCTCCGTCATTACCACGGAGCACTCTTCCTGCTCACAACGAGCCCAGCCGTGTCCCGGGGCGGCAGCTGCACGCGCCTCGGGTTTCCCGTGTGTCCTGGTTGCACCGTGTTCCCTTGTGTGGGAGTGACTCTTGCGTCGTTTTGCACAGTAACGTGCTACACAGGTTTGCAGCCCAGGAGCAACAGGCTGGACCGTCTAGGTCTCTGTGGGCGCCTCTGGGATGTTTGCAGAACGGCGAAGTCACCTAAGGACACATTTTTTTCAGGACGCATTTTCATCGTTAAGCGGTGCAGGATCATGTAGGGAACTCTGTGCCTGCTGCTCGGCCTCTCTATGAATCCCAAACCGCTCTAAAAGGGAGCTTATTACTTTACATTTAAAGACGCATTACTCCACGAGGACAAAGAACATAGGAGCAGCAGCAACTGAGAAAATCCAGCAGTTTGGAAACCAGGAAAGCCGACGAAGGAGTGGTGACTGACTGCACAGACCAGAGAAAGACAGCTTCTGAGCCGGAGGGGAGAAAGCAAGAACGAGGCAGCTGATCCCTCTCGCAGAGCCCGCCAGGAATCTCGGGAGCTAGAGCGGCGAATGGTCCCCCGCCCCCACCACCACACACACACACACACACACAGAAGAGCAGAACATGGGGGAACAAAGAACAGGAGGCAGGACACTGGAAGGAAAATTTACACACTTCCTCGACCCTTCTCTACGTCCAGCTCCCCAGCCCAGGACAGCGGCCCGAAGTTGGAGGGTCACTCTTTGGAGAGAGTGACAAGACAGGACCTGACGCTTCAAACTGCAGAGGGTGTGAGTGAGAAGTCGCAGCCTATGGAGAAGATGGGAATTGAGGGAAAATCCACCTCCTCGCAGAGAGCCCCACCGGTCCTTCCACTGCTTGGCTCTCCAACGTCCAGCAGCCAGGTTGACCATTTCGGGCATCGGATTGGAGAATTTCTCTTCAAGTCATTAACTGTCCTTAAAAGAAAAATCCATGGCTACTGAGGTCCCCTCAGGTCACCCTAAGGTGAGCGCCACCTGCTGGTCAGCTTTATTGCGCCGCCCTGTGAAATATGAACACCAGGAGACCCTACCATGTGGGAAACCCTCCCTCGGAAAAGCCAGAGACCCACATAGATAAACCCCACAGGCAACAAAGGAGAGCACGGGGTAAAAAGAAACCTTTTAAAACTCTAGTCCCACGAGAAGTAATGGCAACTCACTAGTTTGATGATGCCGAGCCCCGGACACATTTCGTCAGCATCGCTTATTCCCGACTGTTCTATTTTTTCCCTCGTTCAGTCGCATCGTGTGGATTTTCATACAAGTGGGAAAATTGCCGCTCAGTTGCTTGGGCTGTGGGGCTGTCCAGAAGGGTCCCCTTTCTGAGAAACCTCACCACAGGGAGGAAAAGAGAGGGAGGGAGGGAGGGCCTACACATCTGTCTCTCTTCACTGAACTCTTGACATTGCCCCCGAAAACATCTGTGCCCCAAAGCACCGCAGCACTCCCACACGGAGGAATTCATTCAATGAACCCTACAGCTGCCTCTCTAGATTCCGTCTAGAAATAGCCGTCCCCATTTGGGGGATCGCTCCTGTTCAGGCAGCTCTCAGAGGCTGGGAAAAGGGTCCTAGCCCTCCGACCCGCCCCCCACCCCCCACTCCACTCCCGGCCTCGCTGCCCCCTGTATTCCAGAGGTGCGGTAAGCTGACTCAGAGGCTTTCAAATTCTGAAGTCTGCTCATTTTAAATAGTCATTCTGGAAGTCCAGAGGTCTTGAAATAATTGTCTCCTTTGTCCAGGAGACAGTGAGCCTCGGTCAAACTGTTCACCTTCTAACAGTCCTGTGGTGCCCCCGGCTGTCTGGCTGGAAACACCCTTAGCAAGCCAAGCTCTCCTCTGGCGAATAGGAACTGTACCCATCAGTCACAGAGACTCTGGGTGCAGCTAGGGACTAGCGGACAACCAAGATTCTCCAACAGTGGCCTGCAGGAAGCGCAGTTTTAGAATCTGCCCGATTTCTGGCGTGCTTCCAGATGATTGGTTAAGGTTACGCTGCCTCAGCTGTGACAGTTTTGTTCATCTAGGACTTTTGCTCTATCATTATTGCTCTCTGGAGAAACACACCCTTAGCCGCCTGGTTTAATCCCTATCTTGGCACACCGACGTCTTGTCAAACGGCAGGAGAACACCATCAGCCAGGCTGAATGAAAGCATTCGTGGGCCCATCCATCATGCGGAGTTGTTTAAATGCCTCTCCTCGTTTTATTCTCAGGACAACGCATGAAGTAGGTGCTTCTATTAGCTCCATTACTCAGACAGGGAAAAGTCTGGCCCAGGGTCGCACATCAGCACCACAGATGGGGTTCGGGTCGGGTTCATGACCTTGCGGGATTCGCCTGTACTCCCAAATCCAAGATGCTGCTCGAAAAGGTGACTCCTGCTGCCCTCTGCTGGCGGCTGGCAGCGCTGACCTGCGCCTGCGGGGGCGGCCCCGCGAGCAGGGCTGGCTCTGCCGGGCTAGTGTCTCCCGCCCCGCCTGCCGCTCGGCGGGCCCCCAGAGCCTGTGGCGTGGACCAGACGCAGAAAGTATGCGGAGCCAGGCTCTCGGCGGCGCAACTGGCAAGGCCCCGGGAAATCCTGGCTGCGCTTCCCAAGCCCCACTTTCCAAGCGGGGTGGTGACGACCGCCCTGTGGGCAGAGGCGGTTCGGAGACCGCGCCGGGCACAGAGCGCCCCTGGCGGCCTCGCCGTGGGACTGCGCTGCTCTCTGCACACCAGACAGACCTCAACTCAAGGCAGAGCTGCCACTGGAGCCGAGGAGGCGCCCTACGGAAACAGGGCAGCGTGGCGGTGAAGTATGAAAACTACGCGCCCGATGACAGCGCGTCAAAGTGCGTGAAGACACGGCCCGACGGGACCGAGGGCAGGGGTGGGCAAATCCACAATCGTGTCGAAGATTTAACTTATAACTCCAATCACTAATAGAACAGCTGTGCAAAACAGCAGTAACAATGAGTGAAACTAGAATGCGTGGGTGTATTAGGGTCTCCAGAAAATCAGAACCAAGAGCGCGCGCGCGCACACACACACACACTCCTATTGTATATCTTATTATAGATTAAATACCCTATTCTATGTAGCACATACAGTTTATATGCTACATCTGCACACACACATACATACATATATGTGAGGCGGATAATGGGATTTGCTATAGGAATCGGCTCACGCAGTCACGGATGCCAGGAAGCCCCTGGGCCGTCGAGTGTGAGCCGGAGGACCAGGCAGCCGTGTGGTGTAGTTCGGTCGGAGTCCAAAGGTCTGAGAATCAGAGGGGCCAGACATCTAAGTCTCATCTGCATCCCAAAGGCCCAAGAACTGGGCGTTCGGGGGGCCGGTCCGGGCCAGTCGGGGGGCGTACGCCCTGGCCCCCTCTGAAGGTCCTCACCCAGCAGGGCCGATGTCCGAGGGCAGGACGAGACGGATGCCACATCCCAGCTCACACGAAGAGCAACCCCCCTCCCTCCGCCGCCTTGTTCTAGTCCGCCCTCCAACAAACCGGATGAGGCCCGCCTGCTTGGCCCAGGACAAGCTTCTTTACTCAACCTGCCGACTGTAATGCCAATCTCTTCCAGAAACACCGTCACTGATAAACACGGGCAGGGTAAGGACTTACCAGCCAGCCGGACACCCCGTCAAGTGGTCACGTAAAAGCAGCCAGCCACCCCGGTGGGGCTCACTTCTCCTCCCTCCGTACTCCCCGGGATCTCTTCCTTAACCAGTGGGTTCTCGAAAGCCCCAGAGGAAGGCCACAACTGCTTTTGATAATGGGGGTCAGGATATTTTCCGTCCCAAGTAGCGGAAAGCTCAGTTCAAACTGCCTCGCACAGCAAGGGGAGCTCACCCCTTCAGGTGTGGGTGGGTCAGGGTTAAATTCTGCACGGTGTTCTCAGTTTTCTCTTCTTCATCAGACTCATTCGAGGCCAGCGTGCTGCAGAGCGTGAGAGGAGCGGTGACAGGTCTAACCCTCCACCCCACACGACGCAGAGGGGAGAAACGTGTTCCACAGGAGCCCGCAAACGTCCCAACGCTCACCATCGGCTCAGACCGCAGGCCCGGCTCTGGCCCACCCCACAGCCACTGCGGCGCAGAGTCCCCTCCGGCCCGACGCGGGTGGTTTGCTCCCTGCCTCAGCGGGGCGGTCGTAGGTAGGGTAGCCATGGATCTCCATTGGAGGCAGTGAGGGCCATTGGGAAAGGTTGAAGGGACGCTGGGCCCTGGCCAGGTGGCTCAGTTGGTTGGAGCATGGTCCCGTACACCAGAAGGTCTTGGGTTCAATCCTCGGCCAGAACACATGCCTCGGTTGTGGGTTCAATCCCCAGTCGGGGTAGGGGTACGTATAGGAGGCAACTAATCAATGTTTCTCTCTCACATCAATGTCTCTCTTTCTCCCTTCCTCTCTCTCTAAAAGCAATAAATGTATCCTTGGATGAGAATTTTTTAAAAAAAAGGAAATTGGGGGTCAACCGGCAGGGACCATATAGCACTCAAGTCACACTCACACACACACACTCACACACACACACTCACACACACACAAACACCCACCCCAGCAGCAGCGACTGAAGGCCTGACCAAACAGATGAACGTCAGTCACCGGCGGAGCAGCTTACAGCCTGGATTCATAGGAAGACGAGAACTCGGTCGAGCCACAAAACCGCAGTCCAGTGACGGGAAGAGGAGGAATAGGACAAAGCACTGTGGTGTTCTCTCGCTGTCTTTCCCGTGGAGGGTTCTGAACGGAAAGGAACGCTGACCTTTTTGCACCTTGAGGGTTAAGCACTGTGGAGAATTTCCCTCCTCCTCTCCAGGGGGGTCGTATCAACCAGGTTTTAAACCAGGACTTTAACACGGTTGTCACGGCTCCGAGCAGGGCCCACGCTGGCGGCTGTATCAGCTCCCCCGCTCTTGGCACCCTGCCACTCAGCCCGTCATTGTCCCAGCAGTGTCCACGGAAAGACATCGCCAAGGTTACAGCGGGGGGGGGGGGGTTGGCAGGCCCCCGCTGAGAGTGTAAAGGAAAACTAAAGCATGAAGAAAGCGCCCGTGGGGGCCCAGGAAATGACTTGGCTGAGCCGTGGGTGGTAAGTTCCCCGAGTTCACACCTCCTGGATGCGGGAGGGAACTGCTGAGCTGGAGAGGACCCGCCCGGCTTCCAGCCGCAGCGAGACGAGCACCGCCCAGCCCAGGGCTAAGAGAGCATCGTACTCTGTGTGGTGGGTTTTGTTTTTCCACTTTCACTCTTAAAAAATTGATGAAACAGTAGAGAAGCAAAAAAGCCCCATTAACTCTTAATTCAAACCTTATTGTACTTTGCAGCCCTGAAATGTTTTTTTTTAGAAGTTTTTTTAAATTCCAACTCCCTTCCAGACAGGAAGCAGATATTCCAAAACAAATATTTCACCGGTTCTCTGCCAGTAATGTGAGGCAATCATTTCTTTGTTACCACAAAAGCCAAGGCGAGCCCGTGGGACTGGAATCCATCGGGCAGGCCCCCTTCTCCGAGGCTGCTGGGAGGCGGTGTGCCCTTTTATTTTCCCAGGAAGTTTTAGGCACACAATCCCACAAAACTGCTAAGAAAATGCAATAATATCTATAAAGCTCTGTCACATATTTCATGAAAGCTTATCACTCTTTTCTGCATATCCTTGATTTGTACAGAATTAAAATTACGACAGTCGCAAGTTTTGTACAACAGTATTTGTACCGGGAACCCCACTTCCTTTTCTCACGGTTGGCCCAGAAGAGATTATCGTACGTGGGAGCCAAGACTCCTGACAGATCTTATTACAACGTCCTTGCTCACAGCCTGCACTGGAGCCCATGGAAACACCACCAGTGGACCTGGGTGGTAAACTTTGATGCACCTACGCCACACGATGTTGCATAGCCATTAAAACTGCGATACCAGGCTGATGTGGCTCAGTGGATTGAGCGTCGGCCTGCAAACCAAAGGGTCGATGGTTCGATTCCCAGTCAGGGCACATGCCTGGGTTGCAGGCCAGGTCCCCAGTGCGGGACACACAAGAGGCAACCACACATTGATGTTTCGCTTCCTCCTTTTCTCCTTCCCCTCCCCTCTCTCTAAAAATAAATAAATAAAATCTTGGAAAAAAACTGTGATGCCAGGGAGTAGTTGGCGTCATCGGAAAATGTCTGTGACTCTATCATTGTGAAAAAATTCAAGATATAAACAATTCTCGTATAGGATCCCATTCTTAACAAATGAGCAAACAAACAACATATCTAAAGGAAGTACATCAAGATATTAATAAGGCGTCAAATCTGAGGGGTACGTATCCATACGGTTGTTGCTTTGTTCTTTATGCTCTATTTTCTATGGTGAATATGTGTTACTTTGATAGCCAGGACAAAAAAAAAAAACCATAACTATTATGGGAGGGAGAAAGAGAGGGAGAGAAACACCGATTTGACAGAGAGACAGTGGTTGGCTGCTTCTCACACACGCCCCCAACTGGGGATGGACCCGCAGCCCAGGTTCATGCCCTGCCCAGGAATCAAACTGGCAACTTTTCACTTTGCAGGACAACACCCAACCAAGTGAGCCTCACCAGTCAGGGCATAACTGTTATTTTTATAATAATACTGCCTCTTAGTTTCTGTAAGCGTTCAGAGTACTGACCGTTCCTGCGCATCCTGGCACGCACACACGCACACTTTAACTACATTTCTCGGTCAGTCTGAGCTCATGTTCGGGGCAGCCACCGCTGTAAGTGATTCTGTGCGTTTTCCCGAGACGGTTCCATGTGCTGCCACTTTCATCCCTGACTCTTCTGTCTAAGAGGTTTTCCCGGGGCCGATGCAGCCTCGGAGAGCCTTTCCCGATGTTTCCTGTTGGATATGGAATCGCCTCGCCCCGCGGTTCACGAGGGGGAAAGGAAGCTTCCTACCTGAGTGCTCCCCCCGCCCCCCACCCCAGGGAAAGCCCCTCCTGACAAGACCCCCCCATCTTGCTCCGAGTGGCACTCAGAGGTCATCTCAGGAGATTTCACTGCAGAAAAACCACTTTTCCGCAAACACTAAATGCTGCGTTGACTTCAGGAAACAAGGTGTCTTCGTTCCGGCCACATACCAGTGACAAGGACTATTCTGCATGTGGGTGTGGGAAGGGGCCTCCCCTTGTGAATTGGAAGTGCGCTCTTGAACACGCAGCATCCCCTGGCACCGGCTCCCCCCGCCCCCCCCCCAACTCCGTCCCAGGTGGTGGGGTGGGATCGGGCGGGGCCTGAGGCTGCCCTGGAGCGCTGACTCGGGGCTGCTTCTGCTCCACATTGTCCCAAAGGCCTTGTAACTGGGTCCTGCCTGCCTGTCCCAGCAATTCGGCCCGAAGCCATTGGGAAGCCAGGACGGAGTGGGGCAGGGCCCTGTGCCGGGCGGGCAGCGGACCAGCGGGAGGTTTGGCAGCTGCGGCGGAGTCGGGAAGGCACCTGCGCCCACGTGTGTGAAGCATGAAGACCCACGGAGGGTGAGGAGGACACTCAAGTGGGGGCTGCGGCCTTCACCTCACACAGGAGGTGGGAGCCCAGGTGGGGTGAGGAAGCCGCCCACGTGAGATGGGGGTATTGGCCGGTGTGTCGGGGTGAATAGCCAGTAAGAATGTACGGGGGAGAACAGGAGCCGAGCTGCCCGTGGCGGGCGAGGGGCTGTGCGTGGGGAAAGGGAGAACACCGGAGCGGCCCTGAGCCTTGGGACCGGAGCTGGAGTTAGTGTGAGCGCACGGTTTTTGGACCGTACTTGGGTGAAGAGGTGGAGAAATGATACGGAAGGTGTTGACTGCTATGTAGACACATGTATCCCTGAGCCCTGGCCGCCGAGCAGGCCTGGGGACGGCAGCCACATGGCAGTGGGGCCGGGTCTGGGCATTTCAACCCCATTCTTCCCCCGGATGAGCCCGGGCTTCACAGAGAAACGGCCCACTCCGCCCCTGGGGCAGGACAGGACAACATGACCTGGGACATCTTGTGCCAGGAAGTAGGACATGTGAAGGGGGCATGTCAAAAGGACCCCAGAGTTAGCTGACACGGGGCTTTTACAGATAAAGCCTGGGTCCATTTGACCCTCAAACTGCACAGCGGTAAAAAACTGTGCCTGCTGAGTGAACGAGTACTCCGTGAGTCCACGCTGCTGTGAACGAGCAAAGGAGGAGAAGGCCAGGCTTCCTTGTGGCAGTGTCCCAACTGACAGAAGGGGCTAGGAATTAGGAAGTCACTGTTTTCCTAAAAGGGGTGGTGAGCTGAGCCAAGAAACGCCAGCGAGTGAGAACGCCAGCTGGTAGAAATGTGGTCACCCGGTCTCAAAGCGCCGCCCCACAGGGTCCCCCCAGCTCTGGAGGCCGGGCGCGCAGGGTCCAGGTGCTGGCGGACTGGGCGCCTGGCTGCAGCCCTCCCGCTCGGAGGCAGCGGTCTGCTCGCTGGGTCCACACATGGTGGGCGGGGCGAGGGGGCTCACCAATCCCGTTCATGATGGCGCAGCGCTGGCCCCACTACTATGTGGCCATCAGAGTAGGGTTCTGGGCCCGGCCATGCACAATGAAAGCCTGTCAACGTGTCCCCTCCCCACAGTCACAGGGATGAACAGCAGCTTCTGAAACCTGTTTTCACAAAAGGCATTGCACGACGGTTGTTTGTGAGCCAGGCCCTGCTCTGCACACTCTTTGGGAAGAGCCAGGTTTCTGGGTCTTTTTCGGTGGGGATGCAGGTCCCAGACGGCGGCGCAGGGGCTGTTACAACCTTCAACCTGCAACCTGAGTTGCACCCGTGGGGCCGTGATGGTGAGCCATTCCCGCCCGTGTCCCTGAAGGCCACACGTTTCTGTGTGTTTTCTCATTAAATTGTTACCAAAAGATCTGTGGCACTCAGTTCTCTTCTTGCAGCCCAAGAGAGTAAGTCTTGGGGAGGTCGGATGACCTACCCCGTCCCTCGCACACCTGGGAGCTGGAGAAGAGGGACCTGCGCGGTGAGCACAGGTGCACCAGCCCCTGCTGCGGGTGCCGTGTGTTCTGCTCAGTGTATCAGCCTTTTCACGTGAGCAAAACCCCTGCAGGAGTTTCCTCAACTCGAAACCCTATGAGCTGCTTCCAGGAGGGGCAGTGTCCCCAATGCTTTTCCTGAAGGAGATGGTGACACATCCCTCAGTGACGAATTCAGTGCCAGCGACTGACACAGTCCTGGGGAAAAACATCTCAACACTTTCACTGTTGTGAGTGTTCGGTAAGGAAACCTGAAGAATTAGGTGAAAGTAGAGGATGGAGACGTAAGTTCGGTGTCTGGTTTCCGTGCCGACGGAAACTGTAACGCTCTCCCTCAGCCCCTGACTGAGGACCGTGGGACGTGTATGTATGTGCGCGCGTGCGTGTGTGTGTGTGTCTGTCTGTCTGTCTGTCTGCAGCAACACGGCTGGAGACTTCTGCAGGGATGGAGACGCAACTGAAGGGTGGCCGGCCGGCGCCACTGCGGGATTGAGAGTGAAGTTTATTTAACCGTAATGAGTTACCATTTACACTGAAGTAGGCACCACGGCTGCAAGGGGGACAGAAGGCTCCGGAACAATGCGTGACTGTGTGGTAGTTCAGTTCTCCCAGGAGTTCCTCCGGTTCTTTTTTTTTTTTTTTTTCTTTTTTTTTTGGTACATGTCCCAGGATGGAACCTTTTTACCCCCAATTCTGAGTTAGAATAGGTGGGGTGGCAGGAGCCCCCAGGTCTGTCCTGTGGATGGACACCGAATAACCACAGAAGGGTGGCGAGCCTGGAGGCGAGGCAGAAGCTGGCCCAGCCCGCCAGGGGATCGGGACCTTGGACAGCTCTCCTGCGTCTGGTTGTGGATGCTCTCTCATCGTGGGGGCGCGCTGGGCTGGGTTTCCTGCTACAACACGATGCCCGAACGATCTGGAAGCTTCCGACCACGGACGCCCCCACGACCAGTAGCGACGCCGATGCAGGCGGATTGCAACAGACGCCGCGTCGGCTGCCCATGACGCTTTCCAGCCAGGGAACCGTCTTACCTTCCAAGAAAAGGCGCAAACGGAGTCTCACCGTTGGGGCGCTATTGCTTCCCATCCCTGAACGTCCTCTCCCTCGGAACGTCGCCCTCTCTCTTCCCACTGCCACGCGTCCCCGTGACTTCTCTGTCCCTTTTATCCTTAGGACATAATTCTTCCACGATATTATCGAGCACGTTACCAACCTTCCCTTGTAAATTCTTAGTTCCACAGTCTGTTCCTTATTCACAGCCGAACAGCATCATCCACCTCCTGGCTTGGTTGCGATCAAATCCAACAGACCGCCCCCCTCCCCAGTCCACTAAGCGACAGGAGCAGAGAAGGGGGTGCAGGATTGCCCCCAGTGGAGGTTTGCGGACGCGGGTGGCGGGGGGGGGGGTCCTGGCTTTGTTTCGAAGTCCCGGCGACAAGGGAACAGCCTCCTCCCCGCAGCAGAGGGCGGCCGGGTGACCAGCCCCCTGGGAGCGTTGCCTTGGCGATAACAAGGGAGGGAAGGCGCCGCTGTACCCACTTTATGCACCTCCACCTTCCTGACTCTTGCTGTGGTTCCTATCGCCTACTTTGGTTAAAAATGGTTGACCTTTTAAAGCCCTATTTTTTTTTTAAATTGACAGAGAGAAGGAAACACCGAATTGCTGCTCCACTTATCGATGCATTCATTGATCGCTTCTTGGACGTGCCCTGACTGGGGATCGAACCCGAAACCCTGGTGTATGGGGACGACGCTCTCCCCGACCGAGCCAGCCAGCGCAGTGGTTGGTTTTTGACGACTGTTACCCGGACCGCTGTTACCTGGACCGCTGTTACCCTCCCTCCCGCGTTCCCTGGGCTGTCCCGGATACCCCCCTACCCTCCCCCCGCACCGACGAAGTAGCTCAAGACTGACACCCAGTGGCCGGTTGGTGCAGGGCGGCACAAGGGCTGAGTTTCCTGCTCCCCGGAGACTGGGGGCCAGGGAGACTGCGGCACCTGCTTGGTGGTGAGGGCAGGAGGCCCTGCTCTGTTCCCGCCGCAGAGCAACGGCGGCCTCCCGGGGCCTCAGAGGACCCCGGAGAGGAAGCACGCTGTGACCCCACAGGCAGACACGCTTCTGTGAGAGCACAGTGAATTGAGCCAGAAACTACTAACCTGGGGAGGAGAGCAGATCAGGATTCGGAAAAACTAAAATAAGGGGGCAGGGAAGGCCTTTCAGACTAGGGAGAATTGGGCAAAAGAGATTTGGCTGTAAGGCCATTTGCGAGGAGGTGGGGCCTGTTGATGAACCATCGCTTTTCAACAGCAATGGCGCAGAGGACCTGCTGCTCCCTGCGAGGTGTCAGTGGGAACAATTTTTTTTTCTCATTGCTCTCAGTCACACTCTGTCAAATATCCCCTTCCTGGCCCTTGAGGAAATGCAGATTTAATAACCTTTGGTTACAAAATGTCTATTTTGTCTAAAACACCAATACCATCCGATTCAAATCATACCCTATTCCCACTCCGGGCACTGGGGCACGAAGAAAATCTTGACTTTAAAGAAGTCATATTCGTAAAAATTGAGATACAACTGACACATGACATTTTTTAAATTGTGGGCCACAACATAATGATTTGATATACGTATATATTGAGAAGTAGTCACCGCAATACGTTTAGTTAACATCCGTCGCCTCACAGGGTCACAGGTCTTTTTTCTCGTGATGAGAACTTTGAAGACCCTTAACAACTTCCTCTCAGCATTTTTCGAACACACAGCCCAGCGTCGCTAACTAGGATCTGCACGCTGAGCGTGGCAGCCCCAGGATTCACGGCCCTCGCAGTCATGAAGCCAACACTTTTCAGAACCTGAAGTCACATAAACCATATTGTCTGACCGTGTGGTAATAATCACCCCAGACAGAGAGACAGGGGAACAGGAAGCTGGGAAGGTGTCTGGGCAAGTGGGATGGGGAAGCTGGCCCGAGAAATTAGACAAGGTCAAACAGTTTGAGCAACTGGAGAATCATACGACCTTATCTCCCCTAACCAAGGACACTTGAGAGCAAACAGTTTGTTCCTCTCCTCCCTGACCAGAGAACAAAGAGCTCCAATCTCCCTGGTCTGGGAGATAGAGAACAGAGACACCCATTAATGTCCTTGTGCTGGCTAGACTCAAGGACAGATAAAGCCAGGGGAACAAATAAAAACCCCACGAAAAGCCAGACAGACCCAAAATGAAAGTAAAACAATGTAGCTGACCAAAGAATATTCCCAAACCCCCTATGTGCTCATTTTGACACATCAGCACATTGAAAATGCACCTGGAAAGCTGGTAAATATTCCGCTGAAACCCTCCCCTGAGATTCTCACCCACAGAAAGAAGACAAAAAACCCTCAGGACAAAGTTGCGGTGCGGGCTCAATCCACCAGGGGAGCCTCACCATTTGGTGTCCCTGGGCCACGCTGGAAGGAGAAGACTTGTCTCCAGCCACACGTTAAATACACAAACACTAATAAAACTGATGAGCAAAAAAAAAAAAAAAAAAAAATGTTGTAAGTAAACTGACGATTTTGTGTTGGGCCACATTTGTAGCCATCCTGGGCCGCGTGGGGCCTGCGGGTCATGGGTAGGACGCCCCCGAGCCTGGAGTACGCCCTTGCCCCTTCCTGGGCATGAACCTCTTATTCTCTCCTAAACCCCAAAGGTCCCCAGGAGACTTGTAGCCAGGGGAGCACTGGGCAGCGGCGGCTCGTCCTGGGCTCGCCCCCCATCCTGTCTCCAGGGCCCCCTTTTCTCGGACTTCCCAGTGAGCTAACAAAGCCCCGCCCTGGCCCTCTCCTTCCCTGTAACTCTTCTAGGGGCCCAAGCAGCCTGGCCGTGGCTCTCTCCTGGTACTTCCTCTACTCTAAGTCCTTCCTTGGTGTCCCCATCCCCAGCTTCCGTAAAGGTCCTCTCGAAATCACCT
The DNA here is from genome assembly GCA_004027475.1 of Anoura caudifer. Classification (NCBI taxonomy): domain Eukaryota; kingdom Metazoa; phylum Chordata; class Mammalia; order Chiroptera; family Phyllostomidae; genus Anoura; species Anoura caudifer. The sequence continues at coordinate 19,409 of PVKU01008230.1, forward strand.
GGGCTCGAGTTGCAAAATCTTGACTACCCAAAGTCAAGAGCCACAAAGTGTAGGCCGGCCTGAGGCAGACCCACTCCGGGCTGGTCCCTGGCCAGTAACAATGTGAGCAATAAAAAGACTTGGAAGAATCTAAATGTTTGGAAACTTCAAGCTGAATTCCCAAGGATGCACGGCTTACAGAGAAACTGTAGGAGAAATGACTGAGTCTCTCTCCCTGAAGGACTGGAAGGTGTGACAGACACATCCGAATGTGTGACATTAAGTTAAAGGAAAGTGTATATATAACCTTATACACAGCTATTGAAAGAACAACCAAATCTGGAAATAAATAAAGCTTTTTACTGGTTAAGCTATCAAAAGAATGACACATAAATGCAAAGAGGAAGAAAGGACGGAATTAACACGGCAAAAAAGAGTTGGAAAACTAAAATGAGAATCAAATAACTTCTTTGAAAAAATAAAATAGGAAAATAAACCACCTTCTACTGAGGCGAGTAGAAGACAGAGGCACAAATAAACATCATTATTTTTAGAACCATGAGTCTACCATAAGTAATTTTATGTCAATAAATGTGAAAACTTGAACAAAATGCAGCGTCATCTAGAGAAGTACAAATGATCAAATGCTGACTGAAAAACGAGAGAACACAGAGAGAACCGGCCTTGGCATTGATAATTTTCTTCTGCCCAATCACGTCTCCCTTTCCCTTGGCCACGCCCTCGGCCACGTCCCGGTCACACCCTCGGCCAACGGGGTCTGACCTGCCCGGCCACCCAAACTGCCACCGCTGAAGGTCTGAGTCCTGAGCAGTCTTTTCTTGTTGGATGTAGCTTTTACTCATCCTTTGCCCCTCTGGGTTGTAACTTCATCATGGCTGCATTTCCCAGCAAACTTTTTACCTATTGCAAACCTTTCAAGTGTACCCAACATCCACACATCATTCAGTTACCGTTACAGACATTTTCATGCAGGTGAGGTATAGTGCTACCACCTTAATACTTATGTAAATACCAGTAAATAATTAGGAAACACTGCTTTCCTTTCAGAAGGTTTTCACTGTAAGGCACAAAATACTAACACCTAGGAGGCATTAGATTATTTAATACTTTTCTTTTCATACGTTATTGCCCTTCACCTGTGTTACCTGAACAAAGCAGGTATGCAGCGTAGCTGTCAAGTGCCAGGATGGCTCAGAACTTTGGGGGTTAAGGAACAATATATCTGCATACAAAAAACATTAACAAAAAGGTACATTGTATATAATAAACTGTTGACCCTACACTGTTATTGGTTAAAACAAATTGTGAGGGGCTGCCCTGGCTGGTGTGGCTCAGTGGATTGAGCACCAAAGGATGGCGGTTCAATTCCCAGTCAGGGCACTTGCCTGGGTTGCAGGCCAGTTCCCAGCGGGGGACGCACGAGAGGCAACCACACATCGATATTTCTCTCCCTCTCTCCTTCCCTTCCCCTCTAAAGATAAAATAAATAAAATCTTTTAAAAAATAAAATAAAACCCTGAACTCTTAAAAAAAAAATGTGAGGGGCTTAGATTAACAGAGAAGGAGAAAAGCATTGGGGTTTTTAAAAATAAAAAAAATCACACTATTTATTTTAACATCTGAGGGGGGGGGACCAGAAGCTAAAAATACGGGGCGACAGTTCTACTTTTCTAGCTTCGTGTTTGATTTACCAATAACAGGCCGGAAGTCCAAACCCTGCGTGTTTCATATTTACTCAGACGCAACGAATTAAACAGCGAAACCTCTGCCCGGTTCAACAGCATCTGAAGTGTGCCTTTCACCAGACAACGGCTTCCTGTGAAGTGGAGAGCAAAACGGGGTGGAAGGCCGTCCGCGGCTAACTTGCAGCAGCGTGGTTTCTGTTTCCATGCCAATGTGTCCATGCTTCGTTTTTCGAATCGCCTTCTAAGACGCAAAATCACCACCGAGTTTGGACGAGGCCTCCCCTGGCAGCGGCTGGCTCAGCTGGGAACAGCGCTCTCTCTCTGCGACCTCACCTTCCGCAGCGTCCAGGGGGTTTGGACTCACAGGCTCCCTGGACGTCGCTCTGGGGAGGGTCTGGTTCTTGATGGTGCTGCGGAGCGAAGGCACGGGCGCGTTAACACGTGTGACGCCCGAGCGCTCTCGGCCAGGGTCCCAGAAAGATTCTTTTCTGTTTAACTCAGCCTGACGCATCCCACTGAGACCTCCTCCGTCCGGAAACAGGTTCTTAACTCCCTGCTCGGCCCCTGTGCCAGGTGGTCTGTTGACGTCCTCTCGTTTTAATTCTCACCGCAAATGCCTCACCCACCTTTTATGGACACGGAGGCTCGGTTTCAGCTGCTGGCGCACGCAGTGGACGGCGCGCCCGTCCGGGCCTGGGGACCGTGCTGTGTCACCCAGCACAGCCCCTCGACAAGGCTGGTGGAAGGGGCCCTGTCACACGGGCAGGAGATGCCACCTGGCTGGTCTCCAAATGACAGACCGTCTGGGATGCCTGGGCCTCAGCTGGGAGTAGCGGTTAATGGGAAGCAAGGGTGTGTGTGGCGCTCACTGCAGGACAGACACTCCGCCCCGCAGCGAGTGTGGCGGCCCTGGCGGTGACCGCAGCCCCCCGAGTGCCACCGCAGCTCTTTTCTTCTCGGGGTGCCGGTCGGTGACTCTCACCAGGCTGACGTGGGGTAGCTTTCGCTTTACTTTTTTTAGGACGCGGAAATCGGGAGGCAGTCACGCTTCTTAAATACCCAGCAATCTCACAGACCAACACTCTCCCGGCGTTCACGGGGAGTTTCCTGTCACGGGGGTTCTCCCAGGCTCGGGGACACAGAGTGTTAAATAACAAGGCCAGAGATAAACTATTGGTCAATTCATAATAAAGACGTGTTATCAGGCAGTCAATGATTGATAGAAAAAAAAAAAAAGGAACAAGACACAGCCCTCCCAGTTTCTCTGGGAGTTTTCTCAGTTCAGTGACTCATAGGTAGAAATCCCCCACTTCCTGAAGGTAGTTGGCTAACTCTGTGGATCATTGAATCCAGACACAGACATTTAAGACAAAGCATAAAACAGAAAGAGCACTGCCTGACATACTTTCAAATGTTCCTTCTCAGGGCCAATGCACAAGAGCACATAAGGCCTCCGAATGAGTCACTTATTTTTTTTTTTTTTCTCAAAGATTCTGTGTTGCCCAGAGTTACGCCCTCCAGGGAGGTGCTTGCGGACCTGGGCCTGGGGGATTTCCAAGCCCAGCAGCCCACAGGTGGCTCACAGCGTGGAAGGAAATACCTCCCTCCTGCGTGTAAGCACCACAGATAATGCCAGAACCAAGCTGACGTGTAAAATCTCTATTCAGCCTTTGCACCATCTTCAAATTCCCCCTTTGAATTTCCCCCAAAGTTTTCAGAAAAAAAAACGCAGACAAGGCGAGAACTCCACGAGGACCCGACCAGCCGCCCTGGTGCTTTGGACCCTGTGCTGACTCTGCCCCTGAACCTGTGGTGACAGACATCGGACCTCACACCCTAAATCGGCACTGTCCGGGAAAGCCTGGGTGTGGGCGTCCAGGTGTGGGAAGGACGGTCGTTCACATGGGCAAGAAAAAAAAAAGCACAGGGCAAAAGTTATCACTCCAAAAGTCAGGCTCGAGTTTCCAAGTAGCGCACACTCAGCGGGGAGGGGGACGGTGTCCGCTGGGGACCGGGCAGCGGGCTGGGGCCTTCTCCAACCTGGCATTTTGGGCAGTCATTTGGAAATGACTGTCCGAGGGGAAAGCAGAGAGTTACCTACAAAGCAGCTCCCAGAAAGTGTCGGCTGATTTCTCAAAAGAAAGCTTACAGGCGAGAAGGGACTGGCAAGAAGTGTTCAAAGTCATGAAAGGCAAGGACTGACAGCCAAGATTGCTCTGCCCAGCAAAGCCATCACGGAGCATGCAAGGGCAGGTAAAGTGCCTCCCGACAAGGAGACAAGGTCAAGGTAAAGGAGTTCATCATCACCAAGCCCTTCTTACACGAAATGTTAAAGGGGCTTATCCAAGAAAAAGAAGAAGATTAAAACTATGAACAGCAAAATGGCAATAAATTCACAACTATGAACAACTGAATCTAAAAAACAAACTAAACAAACAAGCAGAACAGGAACAAAATCATAGACATGGAGATCACATGGAGGGTTATCAGCTGGGAGGGGGAGAAGGGGGGAAAATACAGGGAGTAAGAAGCATAAATGGTAGGTACAAAACAGACGGGGGGGGGTGGTGCTGACCACTCGGTTCCCTTCTGGGAGTCTGGAACTGGGGGTGCGTGCCCAGCAGAGGGTGCCCACGTGACTAGTCGCCCCGCTCCCATGAACAGCCTGGATGCTGAGAATATGAAAACCTCTCCCCGTGGGCGCCGTGTCCCAGGGATGTTCTCAGCGGGTGCTGGGGGCGCTCAGGGCCTCTGTGGGCACCGCGGAGGCAGCCCCTGGGCGCCGGTGCCCATGGGCCCGGCCCGGGCCTGGCCCCTCAAGCCTTTCTCCGTCGCTGACTTCGCTTTGCCTACGTTCACTGTCATAAATCACGTCCAGGAGCTCACGCCGAGCCCTGCCCGTCCTTCCGCAAATCATCACAGGCGGGCGGTCCTGGGGCTTTCCACACGGGGGCGCCACGGAGCTTGTTCGAAAGAAGCCGCAGAGGGTTAGGGCCTTGGCGTTTGGAAACTGCTGTTTTTATACTTACGCGCACCTTGGCGTGAAAATGACCTTGCCTCTCTAAGCCTCAGTTTCCTTGCATGCAAAATATGGATAAGGATACAATTATCCCGGGGATTAAAGGAGACGCGGTGGCGGCAGCTTAGGGCCGAGTCTGGCGCAGTCCTCGGTCAGTGCTGGTGAGACTGAAGGGAGGCTTCTGAGTCGTAGCCTCAAATATTCTCCCAACGGCAGGAGACAGTGTCTGGGGTGGGGACAACTCCCAATTATTTCCGATGTTGAGGAACGATTACAGGAAAAGGGGAGGTATTTTAAACAGATTATCTTACATATGTTATAGTTCATAGTATTTATATTATTTCAAAATATCTCATGCATTATGAATGCTATTCATAATGGATACATACAATATATCCATGATGGTTCAACACGAAAACATCTAGTTTCTCACATTATAAAGCTCATGTGCACTTACTGTCAAAATCATTTACATGTTACAAAAATGTAAAAAGTAGGAAGTGAAATTCCTCCGTAATAATCATCCAAGATTCGGGGCTTATCTTTTCTGATTTCTTTTTTTTTAATCCTCATCTGAGGATGTTTATTGATTTGAGAGAGAGAGAGACAGAGAGAGAGAAACATCAACTGGTTGCCTTCTCTTACACACCCTGACCAGGGATTGAACTCACAGCCCAGGTCTGTGCTCTGACTGGAAATCAAACCCACAACTTTTTGGTGTACGGGATGACGCTCCAACCAACTGAGCCACCTGGCCAGGGCCTTTCCGGTCTGTTTATGCATAAATAGAAATCCACAATCTTTAGGCAGAAAAGGCTAATCCTTTTAGGGCTCACCCTAAACCATTACCCTCACAGTTTCCTGCTCATTCACCAGTGGCTCTCAGTGCTCAGCATGTCCACACCGTCACATGCACAGCAAGCCAATTATTTAAGCATGTGGCTGGTTTCCCCCGTTTGGGCAGAACCAGGTCTGCTCAGCCAAGCCCCTTCTAGTCCCTACCTGGGTTCGTTGTGAACTGAAGTTACCCTAACAATGCCACCACCACAAATAAACTACATTTTAGAGAACAGTTGCTGTGTACTCCACTCCCTTAGAAGAAATAATAAAAGGTTTTTTAAAAAGGCCTAATAGCCCTGAACTACTTTACAAGACAGATCTCCTGAACTTGCAGAGATGGTCTGAGAGGCCTCAACCACCCCAGGCTGCACCCACCACCACGGCCCAGGCACGGGGGAACACCAGCCAATCAGAACCTAACTTCTAAAAGAAAACAGAAATCGCCCTGGCTGGCCAGTAGCTCAGTGGGTCACAGCATTTTCCAGATGCACCAAGGTTGTGGGTTCCCGATCTCCAGTCAAGAAACATGCCTGGGTGGTGGGCCAGGTCTCCAGTAGGGGGCGCTCCAGAGGCAACAACGCTGACTCAGAAATACTGGCTTTAGAGGCCGAAACTACCAAAAATGAGTTTCAGAACTACGAGAACTGGCGGCATTCTTAGGAGAACTCAGTTTGATGTTTCTCTTCCCCTCTCTAAAAGTAAATAAATAAAATCTTCAAAAAGAAAAGAACAACTAAGCTGCGATGACCTTTTTCTACTGGGTAGAAGGAAGTTTGGAAAGAACTCAGGGTGGGAAGACAGAACTTTATCAGGGTTGGCTGATGGTATTAAAGGATTTTTTTCCCTCTGGCCTTATTCCAGGGGTGAGGCGTTTTATTTTAAAGTCACTGACTCATGGGAGGAGAAGAAACCAAACCAGGACATAAGCTTTTAATTAGAAAGGTTTTCTAAAAGATAAACAGAAAGCATTAACTTTTAAAATTCAGGAATGAAATCCCAAAATTTGAATCACTGATTGTGAGAATAATGAGTGAGAAATACACATGCCCAGATTAATATGCTGCAAAGCATGAAACAAACAGTGGGGTGAAATTAGAGGTTAAAGGTCAGAGAGGCAGCGCGGAAAAGTGCGTTGTGTGAAGTCAGTAGACTGTTCCTGCAATTATTGGCTGGGTGACCTTGCACTTTAACTCCCCTGAGCACATTACAGGTAAAAATCATCACGCCTGACTACAGCTTTGCTGGAAAAAAAAAAAAAAAACACCAAAAACCTGACATGAATGATGCCATTCTTAGCACATTGATTAGAAGTAATACCACAGTGTGTAATATTTATTAACAGTGGCTGCATTTTTATTTTTTCATTCTTCAAAAAAATAATAACAACTTGATGTCTCTGAGTGAAAAAAAATTCATCTTTTTTGCAGCGGGGGGCTGACCAGCTCTCATTTCCTCCCCCTGGCAGCACCGCCCTCTCAAAACCCTGCCCCTTCCCTCGGCTGGCGCCCGGCTGCCTCTCCGTCCACAAGCTCCTTCCTCTTGTGACCTTGGCGGAGCCAGCTCTCCACATGGAGTCTGACCAGGCCCTTCCCGGCAGGAAACCCATCCTGCGGCCCCTGCAGGGCCTGGGCCTGAGCTTGCCTGTTCATCTTCAGAGCTCTCCATTTCCGCCCAGGAGCTGTTCTGCGGGGGGCCAGCCAGAGCCTCGTGAGAACCCTGTTAGTAAGCTAACGCTGACTCCTCTTTTCCAAATACTGGCCAGTTCGGGGCTCCTGGAGAGAGAAGCTGTGGCCAGAAAGAGGAAGGGAAGCGAATAAAGGGAGGGCTTGCAGGCCCGAGTTCAGCAGAAACTCAGACGGGGAGGCAGAGGAAGAAAGGCCCGGTTTTTCCCGTGTTCATCCCCTCACCCAGCTTCCCACCAGGGCCTCTAGTTCAGATCCGACCCTTCCTTCCGGAGGCCCCCAGCTGCCCCTCCACAGGCGTGTCCGCCCAAGGGGCTCCCGTCCCACCGCCGAGCGCTCCTGCCTCCCCCGCAACCCGCCCCTGCTCCCCATGGGAGGGACTGTGCCGCCCTCGCTGCCCCTTGGGTCAGACCCGCATTGCCTGGCCCGTGTCTCAGGTAGAGAGGTCCAGGGGGATGGCCTGCGGCAGAAAGGCTTGTGTCCTCGCTCAGAAGAATTCCTTTTAAAGTACAGGTTAGGTCTGTGACGTGCAGCGATCGCTCCTTGAGCAACCGGGCATGCAAGGAACACCCTGGCACACAGGACCTCGGAGGCAGCTGAGTTCCCCTAAGGACGCTGCCCGTCCTCACCGTCCTGAAACTCGCTGTTGGTAGTTTCAGCGTCTGGAGCCGGGATTCTAAGTCAGTGACGGGGTGCTGAGTGCCTTTGTTTGGTGATCCGTTTCTGCAGCTACGTGACTCTGGCCAGCAGTTCTCCTGTTCATCTGATCTGCCTGAGGCGGAAGCCAGAGAGGCTGCTGGTCAACGGTCTCTTTCCCACAAACCACAGGCCGAGCTCACACGGCCTAACCGCCGCGTGCGTGGCAAGGACTTATGGCCAAACAACCACTCTTTCAATGACCGTATTTTGCCGTGTATAATGCGCACTTTTTTGCCCAATATTTTGAGGGAAAAATAAGGATGCCCATTGTACATGGGTAGCGCTAATTCCTTTTCTATAGAAATGTTTTTAATTCTTTTATTTGCACTTGTGCACTAAAAGCGTAACTCTAGAAAGCAGTAGTGATACCCGTATGTAAAACAATACCCTGGGACACAATAATCAGTTTTGTTTCTAAACAGAAATGTATAACAAATTGAATTAAAAACTGAAAACGAAAGATGTTTCTCCTGAAAGTTTGGGCCAAAAAAAGTTTGGGCTATTGCGCACTATACCCGCCCGGCACAACACAGTAATGCCTGTGAGGCGCCTACATGAGCCAGGCGTTGCTGTACCTGCTGTGGGTACAGAGGCGAGAAACGTAAGACTCCTTCTCTCACGGAGCCTGCCCTAGTGGGAGAGAGATGGGAATGTGGCAGACCCTTCTGCGTGGCGTGGGCCCGGCTCCCACTCGGAGATGCACAGGACCCACGCCCACAGATAGGTTCTCTCGTGGGTAATCAGATTTGCAATATACTTGGGCTGTTTTTGAGATTTGCTCTTTGCCTATAAGCCCCTCACCTGCAAGTACCAGCAGGCCCAGTGTAACCGGCTGCCTATTCATTTGCTAACGTCCTTCTTCTGTGATGTAATGAGGGGTGTTGGCTCCTTTGCTGTAACCTGGGGATAGTGAGGGAGAACCATCTTGGAATGTGGGGAGAGATTAGAATAAAGGCCTGTCATGGCGGAGGCCGCGGCTTTTGCTCCCCTTGAGAGAAAAGCCAGGCTGTCGTCCTTACTCCTCCACCGGACTCGGCGGTCCGTGTGTATGTTTTAATTCGTCCATGATGACGTAGACACTGCTGGCCGGTGTCCGCATCATGGGAACGTCGGGTAAATGAGACGCCACAGCCCGACGGGCACTGCGAAGAGAAGCGAGCGGGGGGTGTACACACTCACAGGGCTGTGACTGCCGGTCACTCTTTAACCCACCGTGTGGCCCCCGTAGGCCCGGAAGCTTAATATTCCCGTGCAGAGGGGGCATCTTTTCCCGTGACAGCTGTGGAAACTGGACTTAGAGACACGAAGGCCATCGAGCCAGAAAGTGGAGGAGGCAGATTCGAACCGTCTTCTTGCTTCCCTTTGTCCCCTGCCCCTCGGCCTCTCCTATCTTCTGCTTCTCCCCCGGCCCCTCACTTCCAAACCCTGGGGCCCTAACGTGGTGAGGGAGGCACAGGAGAAAGACGGACGTCACAGTGACACGCAGAGAATGGGCTCATTCCTAGTGACCAGGGCCCTGCGACACGCCCCGTCTGCACCTCGGGCCTTGTCCCTCCAGCAGACAGGAGCCCCTGCAGCCTGGGGCCGTCCCCAGGGCCACGCGACAGCGCGCGGGTAAGGCGGCAAGCACATGGGGTGTCCCTAGCCCCCACCACGTGTTCCATCGGCACACGGAACGGACCGGCAGATGCTGAGGGGCTGCCGAATACCTGGGACTTGGAGCACCTTATCGGGGGTGCAGGGGCCCCTGGGTACGTGGGAGAGACTTGGGGGGCGCCCAGGCGGAGGGCTCCAGCTTCTCCTTTGCCCCTGGCTGGCCCTGGATGCAGGTGCAACGTGGGAAGAAAGCATCCACTTAACAAGACTGGGCGGTTTTCAAGAATTCCTCCCGCGCCCACGCCCCATGGGCTCTGTTCAGGTTGCCGTCACCTGATTGCAGGTTCCGTGGTCTTCAGCAAGAGGGTCCATTTCGGCATCCCACCCTCCCCCTTCCCAGAAACAGAATCCCCAGGCTCTGTTCCCCGCTTACTTACCCTCGTCTCCTCTCAAGGAATAATATGTCTCCGTTCGCTGCCACTCGGGATGCTTGTTTTCTGTGACTAAATGCTCAACAGTAACCTGGGAGGCGCTAGGCGTTCGCTGACACGTACAGGGAGGGGCGAAAGGGGGTATACCACTGTGAGTACCTGTCGCAGGTTATCCCTGCATTGCGATTTATGGATTGTGGTATTATTTTCCATGCAAACAACTGCAAAACTCCTTCTGCCCCGTCCTGTGCGCGGCAAGGCTGCGGTGATGCTGCGGGTCAGGGTTTAAAGAGGGCGTCACCAACCGCAGCCACCGACTTGAAACCACCCAGGCCATTTTACGTTGTCCTGTTTTTACCTTTCATTGGCCTGCTGTCTTCACTTCTATTCTGGTAACCTTCTTCCAAAACCAAAACCACACAAATAACCGTGGGGGGGGGTTGACTGGTGGCCCCACCCCCAACCCCTACAGGTGTGTCTCCCCCAGAGCTGCTGACAGCCACCCGGTATGGGAACAAGGTCTGTGCAGAGGTGAAGGGTTTTAAGGAGGAGATCATGCTGGGTGATCCAGGTGTCCCCAGATCCGACGGCAGGTGTCTTTACAAGGCGAGGAGGAGACAGGGACACGACAGCACGAGCACGGAGAAGGTGACGCGAAAGCGAGGTGACCGCCCTGCAAGCCAAGGCACGCAGGGGTGCCCAGCGCTGGGGCCAGGACAGAGGCAGAGTCCCCAGAAGGAGCAGCCAAATCTGCTGACACCTTGGCTTCCGACTTTTGCCCTCCAGAACTGGAGAGAGAGAGAGAGAGAGAGAGAGAGAGAGAGAGAGAGAGAGAGAGAGAGCTCGCGCGCGCGCAAGCAATTTCCTTAATTCCTATGAACTCATTCTTTCAATTTCCAAACTGGAAAGTACTGGGTGAGATGCACCACCACCACCCCCCCCCCCCAGAAAAATGCAGTCATTAAGTGGGACCTGCTGGAGTGGTCGGGAGTAACGCCCGTCTCTCTAGATAGAGTCTGCTTCTGGCGACTCACAGGTACCGCGGCCGCCCTGGAAATAAATATCCTAAGCAAAGTCACTTCCCTTGTATTCAGGATGACCCCGAAGGGGCTGCCCCCAAGTCTGCCCACATACCCAGCCAGCACGTTCCTCCGAACACGTCCCTGAGACGCTCACCGTGGAGACGGGAGGCCAGAAACACCTGCGCGGTGTGGCCGGCTCTCGCCCCGAGGCTGGGCCCGGACACCCCTGGCCGCTCCAGCAGGACCCCCACCTCCCCGCAAGCGCCCCTCGTCACGTATCAGTCGACGCCGCACAGACTTGGTGGAGTTCAGCTCCGGAAGGATGTATGGATGGATGAGGTGGGGGGAGTTGCCTCACAATTCTACAGTCAGTTCCTGATTCTGGAAATTATATTTACACATACTCAACCGTCTACTCCTTCTCAATAGAGAGCCTTGCCTCTCCGTGTTTACCTAAGAAATGAAGTTCTACAGAGGAAATTGAAAGAGGCTGGCAGACACACAGAGAGGACAGGCAGTGGCCGCAGGTGTTTGGGGGGCAGGGCAGGGGCCGGCAGTTACAAAACAGTAACCAGAAAATAAACACAGCACAGGAAACGTGGCCAATGATGCCAGGCCAGCTGCGTGTGGGGCCAGCTGTGGTCCTGGACACGTCCGGGATCGATACGCCGAGTGAATGATTGTCCAACTCTAAGCTGTACCCCCGAAACGGGTAGGAGGTAAAATAAAAACAGCAGGTCCTTGCCTTGTGCCTCAGTTCAAAGGCTTGGTCAGGAGACCCTGGTCTTGAACGGAAGGAGAAGGGGAACCAAGAGAACCAGCCTCACACTGTTCCTGCTCCTTGGGGCTCCACTTCTGCCCCAAAAAGCCTCTGCCCCCCACCCCTGCTTCCCTCACTCCAGGGGCAGCAGGGCAGGTCCGCGTTGCCAATTTGCGTCACTGCTGAACTCCGGTCCCCAATACAGGGAGACTGGCACCAACCCCAGGAAGGCCAGGGCCACGCCGGCGGACGTGCGTGACTCTGCAAGCCAGCATGGCACCCTCCCACCCCACAGGAACCAGGCGTCACAACAGAGGAGGAAAACGCACGCCCCCTCCCGTCCAGGCGCGTTTCAGTCCCCGTGAGCCGCCGGGAGAGGCCCCTGCTGCGCCATCGAGAGGGAAGCTGAGTCAGGTAACGTGCTTTTTCCAGGTCGGCCTGCGTGGGAAATAGTCATACGAATCCATTTAGCCGTAAAGGTGGACTTTTCCTCTCCACAAGGTAAAATTTCACAGGATAGCTCCCAGTTGGTGATTGCCGCTCACATGCGTGTGAACACAGCCCAGCCCTGCGGTCTGTGTGTGACGAAGGCACAGGTGCCTTCGGCCGGCCTTTCACCTCCGACGTACCTGTGCCGCATCCGAAATGAAGCCCTCGCGGACCTCGTGGCGCTGGGTCAGGCTGTTCATCCCCTCCGCCAGTCCTGCTCTCTTCTTTGGTACATTGCGTTGGACTCCTGGCCTGCCAGGTCGTGGCTGACATGCGGCGAGAGCTTCTGTCCACCCCGTTTTGTGCTTCCTGACGGCTTCCTCCTTTTCTCGCACCCCTGTCTGTCTTTGGGCGCCTGCCCGTGGATTCCGCGCAAGTGTTTCAGGATTCCGTCTTGGCTGGGGCCGGAGGCTGCTGGGAAGCCTTTTAAAAATATTATATATGTAACACAGGACGCGCCACCTTCGCCCCTTCTCCGTGGCGCGTCCTCGGCATTAAGTGCCTCTACGAGGCGGCGGAAGCACTGCCACGGTTTCCAGAACTTGGTCGTCATCGCGGCAGAAACGGCAGTGCCCGGTAAGCAACGGCCTCCCCTCCGCCCCCGGACCCCACGCACGCTCTGTCGCACGTGGCCTGTTCTTAGTGTCTCCCGTGAGTGGGATTGTATGACCTGTGACCTTAGGGTCTGGCGTAGCTCACTTAGCGTGATGTTTCAAGTTCGTCCGTGTCGTAGCATGAATGAGAAGTTTTTCTCTTTTACAACTGAAGAACATTCCTGTGTATGATGGTGATGTGTGATGTCACACGTCATACACACGTATACATGTGTATGTTGTCTGCCCAGTCGCCTGTGGGTGGACACTGGGCTGTTCCCGCGCCCGTGGTGACTAGCACCGCGGTGAGCGTCGGTGAGCGTCTGCTCCACATCGGGACACGACGAATATTCACCGGAGGGCGAACCACGCTGCTGGCCGGAGCTCACGGGCACTGCCACGCGCTAGACCCCATGGTGTTTGCGTTATAAGACCTCGGAATGACGACGGGGCTGCGAAGGCCAGAGGGAGGCAGTGCTTCCGAAAGAGGGCCGCTGTCCACCACGCTGGACTCAGCCGGGAGGGGCGGGGGTGTGCGAGGTGGCGATGTGGCTGCCTTGGGGAGAACCCTGTGGGGGCGGGGTGGACATTCACCGGGAGTGGCTTGAGGGGTCCGTGGGAAGTAAGAAGAGAGGAGACAGACAGACAGACAGACAGAGGGCGAATGCTGCTCCTCCAGACGTCTGGCTGCGCGGCGAACAGAAGGGCCCTGGCTGGGAGGGAACAGGGAGTTCAGGTCCGTAGTCCTCAGGATGGGAGAGGCTTGCCCATCTGTAAATGCGAAAGGGAAGGGGGGCAGGGCCGCAGGAATCAGGAGGCACCGAGAGAGCGGCCGGAGGTCCCTGAGACGGTGGCCTGGAGGAGGACCTGTGGGACCAGGTGGAGGACCTGGGCCCCTCCCCTGTCTGCTGACATTTCCGGACCAGTGTGTGTCTCCTCCCCTGGGACTGGGTCTCAGTTGACTTTCCGTCCCTGGCACCCAGCTTAGGACCTGACACCCACAGGGGTCCCGTGTGGGGTGGGGGTGCTTCCCCTTAAAGATGTGAACTACACTCCTCAGGGACATAGAGGGGGGGGGACCGACCTGAGAGTGGGCCTGGGACGGGTGCCAATGCGCCTGTGGGCTTTGGGAAGGCGGAGCGGCCACGGCCGGCTGGCAGCTGCGCCGTTCAGGCCTGACGGGAAGGCCTCGCTGCGGCCAGTCACATGGTCGAGTGCGTGGTAGGGAAACCGCGCTGAGCCCCTTCGCCTGCACGAGACGAATGGCGGAAAGCAACGCCCTCTTGGCTTCTCCTGGGTCCCGAACAGCGATGTTCAACCGTGTGCTGCAGGAGATTTTGAAACACGCAGCACCTGGCTGTTCAGTCAGGGGCGCTGACCTCTTTCCCCTTAGACTGTCAGATCAAAGCTAGGCCGCAGCTGGTGTGTGGCTCAGTGGATTGCGTGCCGGCCTGCAAACCCAGAGGTCACCGGTTCGATTCCCAGTCAGGGCACACGTCTGGGTTGTGGGCCAGGCCCCCCAGTAGGAGGCGTGTGAGAGGCAACCACACTTTGGTGCTTCTCCTCTCTTTCTCCCTCCCCTCCCCTCTCTAAAAATAAATAAATAAAATCTTTTCAAAAATAAATAAGGACAACAGCTAAGACAATAATACTCACCTGACATGAATGAATCAAAATTATACCTATTTTTTTTGCCAGATCGGCAAAAAATATAATGCATTTTCTGGTGTCCCGCAGAATTCTAGCCATTAGCTTACGTGTGTGCCCTGAGACGAAAAAGGACTGAAACCCGCTGGTTGAGGAGAGAGCTGAGCGAGCCAACGTCCTCTCCAGGAGGAGAAACGGCACTTGCTCGGGAGCCCCCCCTGTTCAGACAGGACGCAGCTGCCCGCCCCGGCCGGGGACAGACCAGCCTAGAGCTGGCCTCTCACATCCACCGCCCAGTCTCTGTCTTGCAGAAGCGTGGAAATTAAATTAATTCAGCAAGACAAGTGCATTAGGAGGCTCCTTCAGTCCTGGGAAAGGATGCCACTGCCTCGATCAGCAAACATCATTTCCTACTTAAGTGCTTTCCTGAAATCCTAAAGTACCTCAGAAATGCTGGCCAGCGTTCCTCCCAGGAATGAGAAAACCAGACGGAAACGGCCCTTCTGTGCCTGGAGGCTTCGAAGGACACGTGTCTCTGGTGACAGGGGCAGGCGCGTCTGTGTGTCTGAGGAGGGAGCGTGCGGAACCGGCGTGTCCCCCGCGTTCACTCAGGGCCCCGGGTCCAGCTCGTCGTGCGGAGACGATGGGCAACAAAAGGGAGACAGTTGGTAGAACGCACCTGATGCAGCTCAGGGAGAGAGCCCTGCGCGCTCAGGGAGAGAGCCCTGCGCGCGCTCAGGGCCGCCGGGGAAGGCCCACGTCGGGTGGGAGGGGCCGAGCAGCCTCCTCAGATCGAAGCCAGACTGCAGGACACGATGACAGAGGCTCACCTGGGGCCCTCTGTCCCTGTCCCTGACCTCTGTCTGCAGTCTCGCGTGCCTGCCCAGCTGTGGCTGGGCTTCCACCAGCTTCTGAGTTCAACCAGGAGCCTAAAAAGAGCCCGGCCTTGTCCCCCTCCCTGCCCGCTCCGCGCTGTGGCCCTGCCCACTCATGCACTTGACCCTGAGGAAGCTGCCTGGCAGTTGGATTAGTCCCCTCCCTCCTCCTCGGCCACACGTGGGAAGGATCCAGCCCGGCGGCGAGGTCCTGACCCTCGGGTTCCCTGGATGGCCCGGGGGCCCCGCAGCCAGACTCATCTCCACCTGAGAAGGTGTGCTTCTCCGGGGACACGGCAGTGACTCACACAGAGTCTCTGTCATCAGAGCAGCGAGGCGAGGGAGCCTGGGACACGGGAGGGCCCCAGGTAAGGCGAGGGGCGCAGACACCAAACCGGACCCTGGCCCAGGCGGGTCATCCTGCCCTCCCACCTCCCGAGGGGAGAGCATCTGCGGCAGCAGTGGGGAAGGTGGGGAGGAATAAAGTCAGGAAGTGGGGAGGGGGCCTCAGGGAAACACGAAATTTGGCAGCTGGATGGAAACACGCAGACACTGGAACCCAGGGGACCGAGCCGGCGAGAGCAGACGGAGAGCTTGCCCCCGGGGAGGCCGGGGCAGAGGCGGCTTTGCTCTCGGTGCAGGATCTGCTACGACTCCTGTGTCCAGGGAGCAATGCCCCTGCCCCCCACCCCCCGCCTGGATCTCTCTCATTTCTAAACAGAGGAACAGGCCCGCCTGTGGGTAGATGTGGGTTCCCTCGGCGACTGTCGTGCCGGGGCTCGGTGTCTCCCCGTGGTTCCCGCTTTCCTTCCCGAAAGCGGGCGTTCGTTGGATTTCTGAAATCGTGGGGAACACGCAGCCTGGACCGTGCTGGCCCAGCCCCGGCCTCTCCCTTGGCCACGAGTCGGCACCAGACTCCTTACTGCCCACTCCTGCTCCCCGGGTGTGGATTCGCTCTGGGGCTGCTGGCGGTCCCTGGGCCACCCCTGCGGGGGGCCAGCTCACCTGGGCCAGCCGTGTGCCCGCCCGCATCGGAGCATTTCTCCAGCCAAGACCCGTGTGCTGTTCATGGGGCCCCACCACACAGAAGCCCTGTGGGGAACAGGACACCTAGGTGACGCTCCCTGGGCCCCAGCAGCCCAGTCTCACAAACAAGACTCACGTGAACGCACCGCCCCAGGGAACCCGGCGTCACCACCTTGTCTCCGAAGGGCCAACCCGAGAGATACAATTCTCCAGGAATTTGGGAGGAAGAAAAATCAGTGAGGAAGGGAGGAAGGGCCTTTCACGACGGTGGAAGGACCCAAGGTGAGGAGTTAAGACCAGGTAGGCAAACACACATCGGAGGGCCCACTCCCTGGCTGTACCTCTGAAGACACACCCGTGACCAGCCAAAAGACGGGGTGCTGGTCCCATCAGGGAAAAGAAACAGAAAAGACTGCAGCCTTCTCGGGAGACCCGGGCTCGGACCCTGCGCCGCAGCTGCTCCAGGGACTGGGAAGGCGGAAACACCTCGCGCCGCGGGAGCCAGAAGAGCCCCGGAAGCGAACTTGACACCCCACAGGGAAATACTCCACAAGGCCCTCTGCTTTGTGATCGAGCATTTGTAACTCCTAATCCGTCAGAGGAGATGACGTCGGCCCACCCACTTGCGGGTGGCAGGCTGACACACTTTCAGAAAAGGGCACAAAGCGGGGCCCAGGGGGCGGGGGGGGGGGCAGCGGTAATAATTCCTCCTTAATGGTTTCTAACCGAACCCCCCTCATCGGTCTGCAAACACTCCCCCCACACGCACGCGCCCTGGTGCCAGCTGGGGAGCTGCAGTTTATCTGAATTCACGGCGCGCGGATGGGTGGGGCGGGGAGGAAAGGGTAGACAGATAGGAAAGGCACGTCAGCAGCCGAGCCTGGGCGCCCAAGGTTTGACTGGCTGCTGCCCTGCCCGCCTCGCCTGAGAAAAGGTCTCCTGACTTCGCAGAAAGCAAATCGCATTTGCTACCAGCACGCAGCCTGCAGCCTAAGGAACCCTTAAAAGAGCACTTCGATCTGTTTCTCTTTTCTCCAAGGAGCTGGTGCTGTGCCGTGCCGTCCGGCCTCTTCCCATCTGGAATGGACCGAAGGTACGGTTGAACGTCTTCCCCACTGAGCTGAGGGCTGACAGCGTCGCTGGCCCATCTTCACGCCAGAGAAAAGGGACCAGAGCCGGGCGCTCGTGGCGGGGGGGTGGGTGCTCAGCTCCGCCTCTCCCCTGGAGCCCCTCTCTCCCAGCCCCTCACCGGAGACGTCTCTCAGCAGGTTGTCCTTATTTTCCTCTGGCTTCCAGCACAACTTCTGTCGACACCTCACCTGTTGCTTTGCCCGGAGCTCCGAAGGGTTTAGGACCAAGAGGGATCCTAAAGGCTCAAGGATGGGGAGGGTGGGGGCTGGAGGACACAGGGTGTGGAGCTGAGGGCTGCTCGGGACCAACAGGTGCCCCGAGTTCACGGCTCACGCGCGCACTCCGCCTTCCAGCTCCGGTCAGGAAGATACTCACCTCCTCACGAGGCGCACAAGGTTCTGTGAGCTGGGTCAGAGCTTGGACACCTCCACGGCGGTGCCCAGGACCCTCTAGACCTTTGCTGAATCATGCTGGGGGGTGTTGTCTGGGGGACATTTCATTCTTAAAGCGTGGGCGTAACAGGCGGGTACGTGCCCTGCGCAGTTCAGCGCGGAGCTGTCCTAGAGACGGTCTCCACGCAGCGGCGTGTGGAAGCCTCAGGCTGGTGACAACCGTTTTGGAATGTGACCGTCCTGGGCTGCTGACTGTGACGTTCAGTGATTCGTTCAGCAGATAGGAACTGGAGCCCTCGGGTGCCCTGGCTCTGGGGTGCAAGGGGGGACTCACGCAGGCGCGGTTCCTTCCTTGGTGTGGTTTCCGTTTTTTTAGGGGTACAGATGTGATTAATCTCATGGTGACAACATGAAGTCATATGAAAATCCTATGAAAGAACAGTCAGGACCCGGTGCGGCGGGCGTGGGGGTGGGGCGTGTGACCGTCTCTGGCGCTCGGGGAAGATGCTGCCGCCGACGAGTGAGTAGTCAGCCCCGTCCCTGGTGGGACGGAGGCAGTGGGCCGTGTGCCCTGGGCGCAGCACGCGGCGCTGGGAGGGAACAGAAGGCCAGGGGGCGTTCCGAGAATGGAGAATGGGCGCAGCTCCCAAGGAGCCGGAGGTAGAGACGGGGAGTCACCAGGTGCCAGCCCTGAGGCCATGCCAGAAACGTTGTTCTTTGTCCTCAGAACAATGGAAGGAATGCACCTTTGAGAGGTGGGGGAAAGGGCAACAGGGTAAAATCGGTTTTGAAATTCCGGTTTTAAACAGGTTAGTCTGGCCACTGCAGGCAAAGCCGCTGGGAGAGTGGAGGAAGGGTGACCAGTGAGGGGTGGATGGCAGAGGCCCAGGAGGGAGGTGGTGCCAGCGTGGATGGCGGAGGGAGAGGGTCGTGAGGTCCACGGGAGTGGGGACCCTGATGGGCTTGAGTCCAGGGGTGAGAGGGGGCGAGGTCAGAGGTCCTGGGAAGTGTCCTGAGGGGCACTGGAAGAAGGTCTGGGGATGGGGGAGGCACGCTGCCGGGAGTTGAGGACACACCGAGGGCCAGGTGTTCATCAGCTATGGCTCCGCCCCGGGAGTGCGCGTCTGGGAGCCCTCCGCGGGCAGGGTGAGACCCCCGGGACAGAGCACTGCGGCGGAGCGCCGAGCCTTGAGCAACGGCAGCGCGCAGTGGCCGTGGCGACGCCGGGGAAGGGCGAGTCCACCCAGGAATCAGAGGGATGGCCAGAGACGCAGCAGAAGACCAGTAAGCTGCCCGGGGGACCAGGCCAGGTCGGGCTGCGGGGCCTGGAGAGGGGGCCGGCCTCTGCCGTGTGGGCGCCCAGACTTTTTTAAAGTAGGAGCTGCTGGGACAGTTCAAAAGCCAGTGGAATGTGGTGCCGTCCTGTTTACCTATCACTTGTGAGATGACATCGCAAGGGTGCAGCGCAAACCAGTGATTGTACAGACTTGGTACAATTTCTCCCTTAAACGTTTGGTGGAATTCAACAGGAAACCCCTGCGGGCCTGGGGCCTTCCGTTTGGGAAGCCGCGTGGTCACTCCTTCCGTCTATTTCAGGGGCACACGCCTGTCAGACTGTCCGTCCCTCCTTGGGCTTCTTCTCTCAACACTTTAATTATTTAACTTCACCCTCTTCTTGCTTGTATGGTTTCCGAGAAGAATTCGTGTTTAATTGGCACCTTTGTTCCTTGATAAATAGGAGGGGTTTGTTTTTTTTTCCCTCTCTGGCTTCTTTCAAGACTTTATCTTTGATTTTCTGAAATTTCAGTGAGCTCAGCCTAGGTGTGGTTGGGCAGGGGGGCCTTTATCATGCTTGGTGTTCTTGGATCTTTTTGGGTCTGCGGGTTGGCATCCAGCGTTAATTTGGGAGGGATTCTGGGCCATTATTGCCTCGCATATGTCTTCTGTTTCTCTCTACTCTCCTGCTATTCATCCTCATTACGCATTATGTTACACCTTTTGGATTTGGGCCGCCATTCCTGAATATTCTGTTCCATTTTTCTGGGGGCGGGGCGTGTTTTCTCTTTGCTTTTTCCTTCCTTCCTTCCTTCCTTCCCTTTTATCCCACAAGAAGCCGTAAGTTCATCGGTGATAGAAACAGCACCCATCTCACACCAGGCTGCAGAAACTCTTTGGAAACAGGACAGTAAAGGTCCTCTTGTTCCGACGGGTACAGTGTTAGCTCCGTGACCGCGTGCACAGCGCCACCGCCGCCACTCCTGGGGGCTGGCACCACCTCCGCTCTCGACACCTTTGCTTGTGACATTGACCGAACTTGCGTCCTTAACTCCCGTACCTGTTTCATCAGCCTCTTCCTCTTCTCTTTCCTCTTGCACAGTTGGACTCTGTGGGGTTTCTTGAATGTTTGTGACAGCTTCACCTTGAACTTTGAACTTCTCAGTAGCTGCTAGCTGTGCCTGCTGGGATCAACCCTTGACCTCCCTCGGTTTCCCCCAAAACTACGTAGGTGCCTGAAGCTGGGCTCTTGTAGATGACAAAGGGGGTATTCTGAGGTGTCCGGATAGTGACCCTAGCAACCCCTGTAACCTGTCCAAGACCCAGTTTGGACATAGCCTTCCTTGTCTTCTTTTCACTCGGCTCCACGTAGCTTTGCTGACTAGCTCCTCGTCGCGTTCAGGGGCTGCCAGCCGGGCTGGTTGTGTGGCCGCCCTGCGTGGAATCTTGCTCCTCCGGTTCTCATATTGCCCGTCACAGCGGGTTCTGCCCTAGCCCCTGTCTCAGCCCGGGGTTGTGCCAGGTGCGGCTCCTCAGCAGGGACGGTTTCTGCAGCTCCGCTGGGTGTTTTGTGCAGGGAATGCGGAGACCGAGTCTTTCTTCGCTTTTCAGTCTGGGAAGTTCCTACGGTCAGACCCTCAAGTTCGGAGAGTATGTCCTCAGCTACATCAAAGGCATTCCTTATCTGTTATTAATACTACTATTATTATTATTTCTTTTTAATTCTTTCTTCGAATTTCCCTCTCTCTGCTGTTTCCCATCTGTTCTTGAATGTTGTCTGCGTTTCCTGTTCGAGCCCGTTGCATTTGGATAGTTTTTTCCGTTCCTAACCCAGTAATTCCAACATCCCTTCCAGTTCGAAGTCTGATTCCGACGCTTGCCGGGTCCCTCCAAACTGTGTTTTCTGTGTGCCTCGTGCTGTTTGGTGGCCAGCTGGACACGAAGTGCTGAGTAGGAGGAGCCCAGCGTCGGTCCCCGTGGAGGGACCTGCTTGTAACTTTCCGCTTCAGTGCACGGGGTTCTCTGTGCCCACCTGTTGCCCCTCCAGCCAGGGGGCAGCTAGCTGTTTGCCCCGTAACCTCGGTTCTCCGATACATGTAGGAAAAGTCGCTGATTTTCAGTTTATCCAATTTCTCATCTGTTATTGGGGCGGAGCCCCATGCCAGACCAAAAACTGCACGTCGGAAGGCCTCAGCGCACTTATTTTCCACCCAATATCACCCCATTGTTTGCATGCACCATCCACCCACTGAAGGACACTTCGGTTTCTTCCAGGTTTGGGCAATGATTGACAGGCTGCTAGAAACACTTCCAAGCAGGTTTTGGTGCGGGGCGTAAGTTTCACAGCCAGCTGGGGGGGCACCTGACAGAGCGCTCGCTGGGTCGCGCGGCAGGACTACGTTCGGCTTTGCAAGAAAGTGTGAAGGTGGATTCCCAAGGGCTGCACCGTTTTCCTTCCCGTCAGCAGTGAACCAGCTTCCAGGCCCCCCTCCCCCCCCCCGCCGCTCGTCATCCTGGAGCCAGGTCTTCGGTTTTTAGCCATTCTGACAGGTGTGCCGCGGTTTCTCGTTTTGTTAAGATTTTCTATCCCCGGATGACGAGTGATGTCGAGTATTTTTTGTACAGCTATTTGTCATCTGCCCACGTTCTTCAGTTAATATGCACTTTACATTTTCCTTTCATAAAAAAAAAATAAAACCTGGAGTTAATCGCGCTGTGCTGCGCCCCAAGGAGAGGTTGCCGAGAGAGTAAATCCCGAGTGTTCTCCCCACAAAACGAGAAAACGGGGAACCATGCGAGCTGATTAGAGGTTAGTTAACCTGGTTAAACAGTGGCAATCATTTCCAAGGCACGCGTACATCAACTCATTACACCGTGCACGTTAAATGCGTACAATTTTATTTGCCAATTCTATTTCCATAAAGCTGGAGGAAAATATTTTAAATCAATAAAATTTAAAAACTGAACTACCCCAGGACCCAGCAATCGCATTTCTGGGTATAAACACAAAGAATGGAAGGCAGGGGCCTGAGCAAATGTCCACGCCCCCACATTCCGAGTCATGCCATCCACCGTGGCCAAGAGGTGGAAGCCACGAGGTTGTTTGTCGGCTGATGCATGGAGACACAAAATGTGGTCTATCCACATGGCGGAGTAACACTCCACCTTGAAAAGGAGTGTTACAACATGGGCGAATCCTGCCACCTGTTACAACATGGGCGAATCCTGAGGACATTATACACGTGGTAAAACAAGCTGATCGAGAAAAGATAAATACTGGGTGGTTAGACTTACGAGAGGGATCCAATGTGCTCGGATTCACAGAAACAGAGAGGAGAACGGGGATTACCAGCCCTTGGGACATGAGTTACAGTTTAGTAAGCACAGTGTTTCAGTTCTGCAAAGGAAAAATTTTGGAAATTTGACACACAGCTATGTGAATATACTTCACACGACTGAAACACACACTTCAAAATGGTGAACGTGGTAAAATTTTCATTACATGTTGTTGGGTTTTTTTAACCACAATTTCTTTTAGTTACATCTCTCTATAGCAGATTTGGAAATAAAATGACAACCACACTCATCACCACCACAGCTAAAGCTATGAAAAAGCAAATAATCACGACCGTAGTAAGGAATAGGGGTCACAAGAAAGAAGACACCTACTGAGAAGGGCTCCTAGTAGCCGACTGGGCTCGGATTAAAAAAACAAAAACTAAAAACAGCCCAGCAGCCCTTTCTGCGCCGGGGCTCCCCCGCACTCTGCCCTGTGGGGAGCAGCCACACTTCGCGCCATCTGCACTGATTCTGCCAACCCAGCAGCCCACATCGAGGTCCCGTTTCAACCAAGAGGACTGAGGCCTTCCCGTCCGATTGCTGGGAGGAGGTGTCTTGCCAGGCCCAGGTGCTGGTGTGGTACCCGTGTCAGTGCCCTTGGGGACACGTTGCTGCAGGTTTGGGGGGACGACGGGGTCAGAAGGGGACGAGCAGACGGGGGGTGACTGGAGCCGTGCAGCCCCGTGGGGCAGAGCCCAGCACACCAGCGGCCACACGGAGGCCGTGCGGGGTTCTCTGGCTATAAAAACCCAAGTCTAGGGCCCTGGCTGGTGCGGCTCAGTGGACTGAGCACCCGCCTATGTGCCAAAGGGTCATTGGTTTGATTCCCAGTCGGGGAACATGCCTGGGCTGCAGGCCAGGTTCCCAGTAGGGGGCACATGAGAGACAGCCACATGTTGATGTTTCTCTCCCTCTCTTTCTCCTCTCTTCCTTTCTCTCTAAAAAGGAGTACATAAAAATCTTTTGAAAATTAAAAAAAAAATTTTAAATAAAAAATGCACAAGGCTTACAGTGGGCTGCTTCCAGTCAAATGAATTTGAAATGTGTTTTTGGAAACGTTTCAAGTCTGCTGTAAACAGAGCCACCAGGGACCTGGGCTCGAAAACCAGGAGGATGCGCTGGGAGAAACTCTTTGCCCTCAATACGGAGCTGGCCCCGCCTCCTCACTGGTGTAAGCGTGCTGTTCTCCACCCCTGGTGGGCTCTGAAAACTTATTTTTAATCCCCTGCCCAAAAAATTTGCAGTACTTCTGAAAACGAAAGTCAAAAGGCCGAAAATGCCCTTGAACTGCTGACCAACCTTAAGTTAGCCCATGAGGACAGTCTGTCTTCGGTTTGGAGTGGGGCAGAAAAGTGCCTGCACCAGACTTCAGAGCCGAGAGATGCACAGACATTGTGAAACCTCTCGTTGCAAAGGCTTTATTGCCCCTGAGGGTTCAGAGTTGCATCAGAGTTTGTGCAGAAATTGGAGGCTGGGACGTGTAACGTATTTAGCTTCCTTGCAAAAAAAAAAATATATATATATATATATATATATGAAAAACCAAATGCTCATTTGCAGCTGGAGGTTTTTATAAATGATTCACATCCAGTGCGGAGGGAGGGTTCATTTGTTAAGTAGCTGCTCTGAAGACACCAGCTGGCAGGCGGAGTGGTAAGTCACGGGGACAGAAAAGTAGAGAAGACACAGTCTTTAAGAAGCTCCTGTGAGCCCTGACTGGTATAGCTCAGTCGGTTGAGCATTGACCTGTAACCTAACAGGTTGCTGGTTCGATTCCTCTTTCCCCAGTTGGGGGATGTTTGTGGGTTGGGGCCCGCTTGGCTGTTTCTCTTCCTTTCTTTCTTCCCTCCCCACCTCTCTCTAAAAATAAATAAAATCTTTAAAGAAGCAGCAGCCACTTAGAAGCTTCTGTCCTCTGTGAGCGTTCTGCCCCACATCCAGCAGGGACCGGGACAGGGTTAGTTACAGGACATTTGCATTTGGGCTGGTGTAGCGGAGGGAGGAACTGAATCAACCAACGGAAATTACTGTGAACTGGCTTCACATCCTCCCTGCACCAACTCTGGGAGTGAAAACGCAACAGAAACGAAAAGCTGCGACCATTCTTTCTAAGCAGCCAGGAGGAGGCAGGAGGGCACCGGCGATGGGCAGGCAAGTGACAGCACTCTGCTTGCCTCGGAAGGTGGACAGGGAGGGGGTGCCACCCCAAGCCCCAAACCTGGCTCGGGGGAGGGAGAGGCTGCAACAGTATCTTCACTGAAAAGGAGGTTGTCAGTTCTCTTAACACCTAAACAGTCTTCATCTTTCCTCTCCACATGTGTGCCTCCTCCTAGCATCGAGCAAAGAGCCGAGACCCTGCTCTGCCTGTCCCCTGCCGAAGTCGCTGGCCTCCAGGAAGGAATCAATTTTTTCCGAAACAAGAGCACCGGCCAAGATTACATCTTCTATAAGAACAAGGGCCGCCTGAGGGCATGCAAGAACCTGTGCAAACACCAAGGGGGCCTGTTCATCAGGGACATCGAGGACCTGGACGCCAGGTACCTGGGCCCTCTGCTCCCTCGCTGGGGACTGTCGGTTCCTGCCGTTTGGTTTGGCAGGAGGTGTGCTCCCGGAGAAACCATCAGTGGGCCAGTCGACAAGGCATTTCCCTAGCAAGTCCATAACTTTTACACGCAGCTGCTTAGGGAAGCTCACTGATCTCAAACTTTTAGGGCCTTTCCTTTCTTCTTTAAATTGGCAGATTTTTGAGAAATCCTCGTCTGTTTATTGATTCGAGAGAGAGAAACATGGATATGAGAAACATCAGTCAGGTGCCCCCTGTAGTGCCCCGACCGCAGTCAAATCTGTAGCCTTTCGGTGCACGGGACAGCGCTGCAACCAACTGAGCCACCCAGCCCGGTGGGACCTTTACCGAACTTTCTGCATTTTCCCCTAACAATAGTGATTTAAAAGTTATTCCTAGCTTGATAAACAGGAAATGTTCCGGTTCGCTGGGTCCCCATGTGAGGGTGTGCTGGGGCACTCACCCGCTTTCTACGCACAAGATTCAAGGTTCCTTCAGGACTTTTTCCCCCTCCCTGGCGGTGCAGTTGTGCCCTGCAAACAATGTCAGAGCTGGACCCCTTCGCCCTGAGCCGTGGCCCTCCGGTCGGCTCTGACTGCCGCTTTCTCCCCGCCGTCACCCCTCTGCGCCCAGGTCCGTGAAGTGCACGAAGCACAACTGGAAGCTGGACGTGAGCACCATGAGGTACATCAACCCGCCGGGCAGCTTCTGCCAGGATGAGCTGGGTAAGGCTGCCACCCCTCTCGTCCCCATTGTCTGTGGCCATTGTCCTGGGGCGTCCTTCCTGTCCACTCGTGTCCAGTCTCACCGGCAGCTTTGAGAACATTATGCTTGGACACTGGGGGTGTTCTGTCCTTTTTCTACCAGGAACGCTGAGAATTCTAACCGTGGGGGGGGGGGGGTTCTCTGAAAGCTCCCTCCGTTCATCCGTCTGCGCAGCAAATGTGGGCTGAGACCCACCCGTGCACCGGGTGTTAAGAGCCACTCGGCCGGGTAAGAGAGCACAGTTTCACTGACGGGAGAATTGCATGGCATGGGGGCCCCGATGAGCCAGAGACTGCCCGGGGTCAGGGCACCCCCTCAGGTTCCTGAGACCCAGTGGCCCCGAGCAGGCGTCAGTGGACACATGAGACGGATACCTGGGTGCGCAGTCCCCTGGATGGGAAATCCACCGCTCTGGCAAGAGAGGAAAGGCGCCCCCGTGCAGGGTGCTGCCCGCGTAGATGAGACCACCCTCCCCGTTCAAGCTTCCGCCTGCTTCCTCTTCTCCTATTTGCTTCTGGGGCGGATCCCATTAAGACAGGCTTAGCGACAGGAGGGAACCTCTCTCCGTTCTAACGGATTAAAGTTGTGTTCTGCCCGTAGAAGAAGTTACTCGGGACGACCCTTAAAGCGGCTCGGCTGTGGGTCAGACAGCCTGTCAGAGCGACCGCTGCTGGAGTGAAACGATAGACTTGAACCAATCCAGGAGGACTGGAGACATCGTTTCTGGGTTTTATAAATTGTTCATGCTATTACTGCTGTCCCAAATTTTCCTCCTTGGTCCCCCTTCGCCCGGCCCCACCCCGGCCCTCCGGCAGTCCCCACCGCGCTGTGTCCATGGGCCCTGCGCATAAGTTCTTTCTTTGGCTGCTCCGTTTCCCACGCTGTACTTCACACCCCCGTGGCTACTCTGCAACTACCAACTTGCACTTTTTAATCTGATCCCCTCTTCACCCACCCACCTCCGACGCCCTCCCACCTGGCAGCCGTCAAAATGCTCTCTGCGTCCACGATTCTGTCTCTGTTCTGCATGTTTATTTTGTTGTTTACAATCAATTGTTGATGGATACTAATTTATTGCCATTTTATTGTTCATATTTTTGATCATCTTCTTCTTCTTCTTCTTCTTCTTCTTCAAAAGGACCCTTTAACATTTCATATAATACTGGTTTGACGATGATGAATTCCTTTAGCTGTTTCTTGTCTGGGAAGGTCGTGTATCTGTGCTTTGATTTTAAATGACAGCTTCACTGGGTAGAGTAATCTAGGTTGTAGTTCCTTGGTTTTCCTCATTTTGAACATTTTTTGCCAATCCCTTCTAGCCAGCAAAGTTTCTTTTGAGAAATGAGCTGACAGTCTTACGGGAGCTCCCTTGTAGGTAAATAACTGCTTTTCTTTTGCTGCTTCGAAGATTCTCTCTTTATTTTTGAACTTTGGCATTATAATTACAATGTGTCTTGGAGTGGTCGTCTTTGGGTCCATCTTGTTTGGGACTCTCCGTGCTTCCTGGACTTTCAGATCTATTTTCTTCACCAAGTTAGAAAAGTTTTCTTTCATTACCTTTTCAAATAGGTTTCCAATTCCTTGCTCTTTCTCTCCTCCTTCCGGCACCCCTGCGTTATGAATGTTGGGCCTCCTGAAGTTATCTCAGAGGCTGCTTGCACTACCCTCATGTTTTTTGGATTCTTTTTTCCTTCCTGCTGTTCTGATTGGTTGGTTTTTTTGTTTCCTTATGTTCCAAATTGTTGATTTGATTCTTTGCTTCATCCACTCTGCTGTTGTTTCCCTGTAAATTGTTCTTTATTTTAATGAGTGTTTCCTTCATTTCTGACTGGGTCTTTTTTACGTTGCTGAGGTCCTCACTGAGTTCCTGAGCATCCTGATAACCAGTGTTTTGAACTCTGCATCTGATAGGTTACTTTCTCCATTTTGTTTAGTTCTTTTCCCGGAGTTTTGTTCTGTCCTTTCATTTGGGCCAAGTTTCTTTGCGTCCTCATTTTGACAGCCTCCCTGTGTTTGGTTTCATATACGAGGTGGAGCTACTGTGTCTCCCAGGCTTGTCAGAATTGCCTCACGTAGAAGGTGTCCTGTAGGGTCCAGTGGCACAGCCTCCCCTGCCACCCAAGCTGGGCACTCAAAGCGCCGGCTGCGTGCGCCCTCCTCATGCAGTTGAGCCGTGATGGCTGTTGGCACAACGGAACTCAGCCACCGCCTATATTCCATCTGGATTGTGACAGCGTTAGCTACAAAGCAAGCTGCAGTAACCCTAACTGCTACTTTTGCTGGCCTTGGACGTGCCCAGGCGAGGCCAGGCTTCGAACCAAGGCCTGGGGCAACTTAGCAAAAGGTATGGGGCTCACTGAGGCCAGATGCTGCTTGTGTGAGAGAATTTAGGAAAAAGGGAAGATTCAGCAAAGACAGGCCATTCATATGCAAAAGCCACTGGAAACAGAAGGTTGGGTGGGGCAGGGCCTCAGCAAATCTTCAGGGCGGGGCGAACAGCGGGAGCCAGTTTGGTGGAGTCTGAGATATGTGCCCGCCTGCCGGCTCTGCGCAGCGAGGGCTCGGAAAAGGAACAGCGGCCTCTGCACGCTCTCCTGTCCAGAAAGAAGCCGCCCCACCCCCCAGCTCTCGCCCTGATGCCGGTCAATTCAGTCCTCCCCATGAGTCTCTGATGCCTTTCAGTGCGCTGCTCCAGAGCTGGGGCTCCTAGGGAGCGAGTCTGAGTAACTCTGTGCTCAGCGCCTTTCAGAGGAACTGTGTGAGACTTTAGAAGTCTCTGCCTCCCGCAGCCTCCACCCCTGCTGGTTTTCACAGCTAGAAGTTGTGGAGACTTATCTTCCTGGAACGGGAACCCTGGGCTGGGGGGCCTGGTGTGGGGCTGGGGCCCTGCCTCCCGAGATATCCCTCCCGAAGTTTCATCCACCACACGTGGGTGTGGGACCCGCCCGTTCAGCATCTCTGCCCCTCCTACCAGACGCGAGGTGGTTTCTTCTTTAATCCCCTAGTTGCAGGACTTCCATTCAGCTTGACTTCTGATGGTTCTGAGTAGCAGTTGTCCTGCAGTTTAGTTGTAATTTCGATGTGGTTGTGCAAGGAGGGCCCGCCATGTGTACCTGCGCCGCCACCTTGGCCGGAGTTTGTTGGGTTCTGACTGCTGGGCGGAGCTCCGCCAGGCAGAGAGGAGGAAGAAGGGGTTTGCGCAGAGGAAGCAGCCGGGCGTCCTTAGGGTGTTTGGGCCACACGTGTACTTTCAACAGCTCGAGTATCAGGCACACACACTGACATAGTAGGGTGTCGGGCTGCACAGGTGCAGTGTAAGGAGGACCTTGAATGCTGGTGTCGGAGGGAACACCTAACTCGGTGTCCTAGTGTGCCCAGTGGGGCACTGGGGGCGTTGGGTGAATTACAGAGGGTCCGCCGGTGCGCTGGCTTCAGGCTCGAGGCTGGCACGCTCTTCGCCCCTGGATCCCATCCTCTCACCCCTCTCAGGAACCAGCGGAAGCTGTCGGGTGCCCTCCCATTGCTGGTTTGCAAAGTGGTCTTTTAAAAATGAAGAAGTAATACATTTCATGTTCTGCTTATGCTGAGCTAGTTCTATATTTAAACCCTCACTTCCGGCTGCCACATCTGGGCAGGCGCGGTGCCTAGGCTGGGAGAGGGGACGTTGTAACCCCGAGGGGTCTGGGAGACATGAAATCAAGACCATTAATTAACCTATTAGCTCCGCAGATCGCTAACGAGCGCCCACAGTGAGCTGGGCGGTGTTCTCAGCGCGCTGCTGCTCTAGCAGCACGCAAGCCGCAGCCCAGCTCTGGTGGCGCCCAGAGTCTCCTAGAGGAGACGGACCATAAGCAAACAGCACGTGACATGTCTAGTGACAAGGAGAGTGGAAAATAACCAGGGGTCAGGGCTGGGGAGCACTACTGGACGGAGGGTGGTCAGAACGCCACCCCCAATGAGGTGACATCCGAGCCCCACGAGGCCAGGGTGTCAGGCGCGTGGAGAGCTGTCCGGGGGGGGGGGGGACCATCTAAACAAGCCGCCCGTTGTTGGGGCGGAGAAGGGGCTAAAAGTGCGCAGGGACATGAGGGAGATAAGGAGGCACGGGGTGCTTTGCTTCGCCCTGGTCCCTCAGGGTGACCTTGAAGTTCAACAGCTCGTATAATAATAAGTCTGTGTTCACAGACACTGGGGGAAATGCCAAGGTGAACAGTTTTTCAGTTTATGGGTGATTTTTAACCTCGGTTTCTTCCATAAGCAGCCGTCTGAAAGTGTGATGGATGTTCATTTGGAAAGTGTGTAGGCGACACATTTTTTTCAATGTACTTGGAAGAAAGTCGGAAAATGCACAGCCTTCAGGGCGGGGATTGCCTGAGTCTGGGAGCTCAGTTGCGTTCATCGGGCAATTAATAGAATTGCTGGCATTTATTGGAATAAACTGTCCATGGAGGGAGCTTGGTTTAAAGGTGAAAACACTGGAGAACAGAGACGTCGAGCCACCTGCCCAAGGTCGCCCGGCTGTGAAGTGGGAGAGTGT
The DNA here is from genome assembly GCA_004027475.1 of Anoura caudifer. Taxonomy (NCBI): domain Eukaryota; kingdom Metazoa; phylum Chordata; class Mammalia; order Chiroptera; family Phyllostomidae; genus Anoura; species Anoura caudifer. Next base: position 49,775 of record PVKU01008230.1, read on the forward strand.
GGCTCTCACGCAGCCACCAGGGCGCTGAGCTCTCGCACAACAGCCGTCAGGCACCGCTCGCACGGGGGTGGCAGGGAACCCAGCGGAGAGGCCTGACCGTACAGGCGCAGCTTGTCCTGCATCACAGGAAGCTGCCAGGTGGACAGTCCCGGGCAGCCTGGCAGCTCCATGGCTTACCAAGGAGCCCAGTCCTTTCCCTCTTCCTGCTCCTTCACCCTTAGGAGCTGACTCTTTTCCTTAGGACCCCAAGACGGCTGCCGCCCCTCCGGGCATGGCAGCCAAGTTCTGAGCAGGAGGGTGCGGGGGGAAGGCAAACAGTGCAGGGCCCTCGAGTTCGTCCCCCTTTGTCAGAGAGAAAAGGGTTCCTGGAAGTCCCAGCAGCCCCCTGTGCCCACTCCTCTCCGGCCAGAACAGTGCGCACTGTGCGTGGGAGCGAGGTCTGTGGCCGCCCCGAGTCGCAAGGAGGCCTGGGGGACGGTGGCTTCCTGTATTGTTCCAGGTTCTTGCTCCGCTTTGGAAAATGACACCTGGCACACGCTATTGTACGGGTTTCGGGCGTGCAACCTCCTGATCCACCATGGGGGCACCTGACGATGGGGGCACCTGACGATGCGGTCACCACGCTGGGTCGAGCACGCGTCCGTCACGGTGCAAAGCCATCACCACGTGGCTCACCGATTCTCCTCCACCTTTTCACCCACTCCCTCCCCCTCCCCGCCTCCTGGCCACCGTCAAAGTCTGTTCTTTCTGTGAGTCTCTTGGTTTGGTTTGGTTGGTTCAGACTTTTTTTTTATGTTCCACATACGAGTGAAGCTGTGGGACATTTGCCCTTGCCTGACTTCATCCGGACTTGCAGATAAGTGTCCCACCTGGCCTACAAAAGGTTAGGATGCTCATCGCAAGGGAGAAGGAAACTAGGCCCTGCACAGGCCCCAGCGGCGTCGGCGCCAAGTGCTTAACGTGCTTCAGTGACCCGCAGGGCCACAGCAGAGACCCAACCTTGTCCCCAGTGTGGTACCTGGTCCCATCCATGGCCCACTCAGACACCTGTCCCCTGGGCCTCAAACGACACTTTCCTGGGCCACCAACTCCCAGTCCCTCTGTGACCGCCCAGCCCTCCCAGGCCCCTGCACTTTGCATGCAAAGGAGAGGGAGAGAGACATCAATGTGTGGCTGCCTCTCATGCGCCTCCTACTGGGGACCTGGCCCCACAACCCAGACAAGTGCCTTGACTGGGAATCGAACCAGTGACCCTTTGGTCCGCAGGCTGATGCTCAATCCACTGAGCCACACCAGCCAGGGCGCATGCGCTCTTCTCCTTCCTCTTGTTTCCTGCACACCATCTCTCACATCAGCCCACGTGCCCCGCCTTCCAGTCTGTGCACCCTCAGCCCCTGGAACCCTCGCCTGTCAGTCACGCTGAGATTGCTGTGAGGGGGTGTGTCTGTCTGTCTATCTGTCTGTGTCCCGGAGTGTGAGGCGAGGGAGGAGATGGCCTGCGCAGGTGTCGCTTGGCCCAGGTGAGCGTCCCCTGGCGCTGACTTTCCTCTGCCTGCCGGTGCCACGCACCTGGGCCACGCACGCCCACCTCGGTGGTGCTTCTCAGAAGCCCTGCTGGCTCTCCACCCAGACCTGTGCCCCTTTGGTTCTAGTGGTTGAAATGGACGAGGACAATGGCCTGTTACTGCTGGAGCTGAACCCTCCCAACCCGTGGGACGCGGAGCCCAGAGCCCCTGAGGAGCTGGCCTTTGGGGAGGTCCAGGTGAGGACACACGAAAATCACAGTCTTCTTAAAAACCAAAAACCTAGCATGTGTATATATATGCAAGTATATGTTACATATAAAATAAAACTGAGATGTCCGTGTGCCCATGTATTTACATCCTGCGTTACTCTGAATGAGCTCCGAAGGGTTATTGTAGGACATGCCAGAAAGTTGCCCTGAACTCCTGAGCCACTGTCCTTAGGAGCACCCCAGAACTTGGCAGGGATTGCAAGAAAACAGATCCAGAAAAATATAAAACAGAACAAAAACACCATTAAAGGAGTGTCCCAGGGGCGGCCGCGCAGCTGTTGGAGGGAGCTCGGAGGCAGCAGCTGCCAGGTCACTGTCCCATGACACGCAGTCATATGTCCGGCCCTGCCCACGGGCTCCGCCACAGCCCCTGCGTTTCCCAGCGCCCGTAGAGCGATTCCCCCGGAGGAAGCTCTTGGGGCGTCGGGGAGGTGTCAACAGCAAGAGTCAGTTTTTCTACCGTATTTGGGAAGCTTGTGAAAATGGGCAGTGACTCTTTTTCTGGAGGAAACCGCCGGGAACCGGCCCAGAAGACGCAGAATAATGTGGATTTGGGTCCTTGGCCTCCCCTCTTTTCCTGTGACCTCATCTTTTTTCCTGTGGCGCTGCCAGACCACGGGCAGGCAGTGCGGGGAGCTGATCGGAATCTGCGGTCACACCTGGCCCCAAGCCCCTGTTCACGGCCGTTCTCGGAGCACCCTGGCCTCCCCAAGGGGGTGTCGGGGTCACTTAGAAGAGAAAGCCACACGTGCCTGCTCAGCAGGGCTGCTGCCCACTCAGCCAGTCTCATCGGCAATCACTCACTTCTGGCATTTAACCCCCCTGCCCCAGGCCGGTCAGGACGCCGCTACCTGCCTCTCCTTGTACACGGGCTTTGGGGGGGCTGCCCACAGAACACACGCTGCGGTGCAGACTCAGCAGGAGTGGAACCAGCTAGCGCACCGGCCTGACACCCAGAACCGTCTGCGAGTCAGGACTCGGGTGGAGACTCCCTGAGTCCCGCGCGCTCAGGAGCCGAGTCCTCCAACGCGGCTTGCGCGCTCCCCAGCCCGGGCCCTTCGGTGCCTTGTGGCTGGCTGGCCGGCCGCCGCCACTCGGCCGCCGGCATCTCACTCTCTCCCCCAGGTGACTTACCTGACGCACGCCTGCATGGACCTTAAGCTGGGAGACAAGCGGATGGTGTTCGACCCCTGGCTGACGGGGCCCGCCTTCGCCCGCGGGTGGTGGCTGCTCCACGAGCCGCCGGCCGACTGGCTGGAGCGGCTGTGCCGGGCCGACCTCGTGTACATCAGCCACATGCACTCGGACCACCTGAGGTAGGGGCGCCTGGCCCCCCGAGAGGGTTTCGGGGTCTCGTGCAATCGCGGCTCACTCCGAGCTGGGGCCGCAGCGACTGCGCAGGCGCAGTCCGGAGGCGCTGGCACCGGGGACCCGCGCGAGGAGCCGCTGCTGCGTGGAGGGTGGGCGTCCAGACCCTGCCCGCCAGGGGCCCGTTGCCTCCCTCCGCCCGCTCGGTAGGAGTCCGGGGTTAACGGCCCTCGCAGGGTGTTTGACTCCCTGCTTCACACCCGTGCTCACCGCGGGAATCAGCGCACGGTGCACACTTTCGGCTCTGCCGGCCCTACGGCCAGTGTCACAGCGACGCAACTGCGCTGTTCACGCGCGACAAAATGTCACCGCCCTTTTATCTTCACTGATTGTAGAGAGAGCGGAAAGTGGGGAGAGAGAGGCATCGATTTGTTGTTCCACTTATTGATATACTCATTGGTTGAGTCTTCTATGTGTCCTGACCCGGGGATCGAACCTGCAACCTCAGCATACGGGGAGGACACACCAACCAACTGAGCCACCCGGCCAGGGCGACATCAACCCGCTTTGGGGTTCTCACAATGAAAAGGAACCCTCTAGCCAATCCCTGGCCTCACTTGAGAAAAAACTCTGGTGAGGGTCCGGTTTTGTGGTCGCTTGCTTCGTGGCCAAGCGTGCCCGAGGCTGGAGGGTCCCACTTTTCACCTGCCGCCCTTTGCACCCTTTGGGTCCTAGCTACCCGACCCTGAGGAGGCTGGCAGCCAGGAGACCAGACATCCCCATCTACGTGGGCAACACGGAACGGCCCGTGTTTTGGCACCTGCCCCAGAGCGGCGTCCAGCTGACCAACATCAACGTGGTGCCGTTCGGGACCTGGCAGCAGGTCAGACACCTGCGTCCTCCTCGCGCTGTCCGGCCCCGCCTTCCAGGCTGCAGTTCAGGCGAGCTCGCCGCCTCCGGGTTAAAGGGGTGGCGGCCCATTCTCTCCGCGCGCAGCTCCACGCGCATGCAGCCGCCACGCGCAGAGCCCCCGGAACCAGAATGGAGGACGGGCTGATGGGTAGAACTCTATCGTACGAGACAGCAAACCCAGCCCCTGGTTCCAGGAGGTTTCTTCCCCGAAGACGCAACAGCTCTCTCCAGGATCGATCTGAAAGCCGACTGATGCACACCCGCTGTTGGTTTGTTGTGAAATTGCAGGTGGACGAGAACCTTCGGTTCATGATCCTGATGGACGGCGTCCACCCCGAGATGGACACCTGCATCATCGTGGAGTACAAAGGTACCGTCCGACCCTCATCAGCCACGACCCATGAACAGTGCTCGTTTTGGGGGTGGGGGTGGGGGGGAGGATCGTCATGGCCGTTGGCGGTCTCACCCCGCCTTCACCTCCTGCGTCTCGAGTGTCCGCAGAGCGTACCATGTTTGACCCTTGTCTTAGAAAGACCGGCTATCCTTCGGGTGGTCTTTGCAGAGAACCAACTACCAGTCGCGCGTGGGGACAGGTGCAAAGCTTTTCTCGTAAGGCAACAGATAACCTATATTTCACATAGAGCAGTTTCTTCAAAACGGCCTTTGCTGAAAACGTGTCTTTCACCTTGACCCGTAATCGCGTTAGACCTCAGTAGATGCGTGCATCTGCCTTTTGTGTGGGAAGCGCCTTACTTTCCGAATGTGAGCTTTGGGCAGCGCTTCCCAAAGGCCCAGGTGTTTGCGTTGCTCCAGCCCCTTTCCTTTGCGTCCTTTGGGCCCAAATGTGGAGACAGTGGGCCGAGGACAGTGGTCTGTCTGTGACCCCGCAGTGGAGTCAACCTCGCCGTCCTCACTGGACGTCACTTGACAATTGAAAACACGCTCGTGAGGATGTTAGGTGTTGAAGTCTCCCCCTGGGACGCAAGCAAGTCTCCGCGGTCACGAGTCAGATGAAGCAGGCTGTGCGCCGAAGGCTTTGCCGGCTGGGGAACTCACAGAGCTACGGTGTTCCCCTTTCTTTCCCCGCAGGGCACAAAATACTCAACACCGTGGACTGCACCAGGCCCAACGGGGGCAGGCTGCCCACAAAGGTCGCTCTGATGATGAGTGATTTTGCCGGAGGAGCGTCGGGCTTTCCGATGACTTTCAGTGGTGGAAAATTCACTGGTAATCCTTCACATCAGCGCGACACCAAGGTCGTGAGAGTGAACGCAAAGACAATGAGGACGCGGTCCCTCCCCGCTAGAAGCTCAAGATCTTAGCACCAGTGACAGATGGGCAAACTGGAGTTTCCAGCTATAAGGGTGCTGGTGGAGCAGGGAGAGGCGGCAAGGTGGGCGGGGCCCCGAAGGAGAGCCCAGAGAAAGGGTCAAGTGACTCACGGCCGAAACCAGGTCCCGGCAGGACAGGTCTGATGGGAGGTGCGGCTCCGAGGCTCTGAGCATGTGGCTCAGAACGGAGAGCAGGCACGTCCCTGGGCCCTGTGAGCGCCCCTGCGGGGCGCATAGCCAGAGGGAGCCCCTTCAAAGCGTGGGGAGGAAGTGGGGAGATGGGGGGGGTGGCAAGGCGCACAGACCTGCAGTTGCGAGATAAGTAAGTTCCGGCGATGCAAACATACGGCGCGGTGCCGGAGTTGACACTGCAGTACCGTGCGCCTGAAGTTCCTCACTGCCCACAGACACAGACACAGATACACACGGTGCCACTTGCGCGAGTGACGGGGTAGTAACCCCCTTACTGCCCGCAATCCTTGAGCAATACGTGTGTGTATTACACCACCACACTGCGCACCTTAAGCTTACACCGTGTCATGTGCTAACAGTATCTCAAAGCTAAAGCAAAGTTCGGGGTCCCCGGCCGGAGCCCCTCTGCCCAGGGCCAAGAGGGGGCGGGGCAGGGGCGGGGAAAATGTGGAGGCGGTGAGTGCAGTTTCTGCGTGGTCAGTGCCCATGATGTCCGCTGGGTCAGTTTAACACGGTGGCGGGAAGCAGCCCCGGGCAGCATGAGGAAGCTCCTGCCCCACCCGCCCCTTCCTTTCTTCTCCGGGTCCGTCCCCCTTGTTCCGGGACAACGTGACCACCCTTGGTCAAGGGGGTAACAGTGTGACCGGAGAGACAAAAACGTCCCTGTTGTGGGGTGGCTGGCATGATCCCACTCGAGCATAAGTGTGAACCAGTGAGTGTGAGTTTGAGTGTGTAAGTGTGCAATTGTGCCTGTGAATGTGTGTGTGCATGTGTGAGTGCGTGCAGGCACCAGCGTGCTCATGGTGGTCCTGTCGAGGTCAGGGGTCACTTATTTCTCCTGTGTTTTTTAAATCTTTCCAGCAGCAGGAGTATGCCGGGTCTGCCGGGGTGTGGGCCCCACCCACCGCTTCTCCTTGACTGCAGTCTCCCCCCTGTTGGCTGACAGCAGCCCCGGCTGTAGCCCCTCACCAGTGCCCCCCACCCCACCCCAGGCCTTGGCACCTGCTGTTTCCACTTCCTGAGGTGCTGCTGAGGTTCTACCCCCTGCGGTCGATCACTTCGTGCCTGTGACTCAAATGCCACCTTCACCGCCACAGTCCCATAACGGCCCTCCACCCACCCACCTCGCCCGCCTCCACCCCGACCCCTCCCCCCTGTGACCTCTTTCGCTTCCTTCTGAGTTCCTCACTCTTTGAGATGCCTTCTTTAGGGGCGTATTCAGGACTGCTTTCCCTCACTAGAGCGGATGCGCCCTGAGGGGTTGGCCTTGCTCACTGCTCCCACCTCCGTGCCTGGGGCCGTGTCTGGCACAGAGTGGTGCTTGGTGCACACCGGTCAATGAATGAGTGAGCCCATGAACAGCCTGCGAGGCAGGCGTCCGGATTCCACCTTACGGAGGAGGAAGGGGACCTAGGCGTTTCCTTGGGGCACCTGTAATTCTGTCCTGTGCTCACTCCACGGCTCATGCTCCTGACCGCTGTGCCGGGGCCCAGGTGTGAGGAACCTGCTTGGTTGTCCAATCCACCAAAACAACGAAGGCCGTCCCACCTGAGCAGAGAGTTCCTAATGACAACAATTAGCATGCCCCTAGGATGTGCACGCACAGGGAGACAACCACACATGCGTGAGTTCAGCCAGGGTCCCAGAGAGTTGCCCTGAACCACGAGAGGGTCCGGCGTCTTTGGTAGCGTTTTCCTAGCGACCAGCTGAACTTCGCAGACCTTCCAGCGATGACATGGAGGTTTGCTGGACCTCTGCGTTTTAGTCATCATCCGCTCTCCGTCCGGGGAGAGCCCCCACCCACCGGGACGGTTGCTGTCCTGTGATTGCCGCGCGGAGGAGACTAACCCGAGCCCTGTCCTTGCAGAGGAGTGGAAAGCCCAGTTCATCCGAGCGGAGCGGAGGAAGCTGCTGCACTACAAGGCGCGGCTGGTGCGGGACCTGCAGCCCCGGGTTTTCTGCCCCTTTGCTGGGTATTTCGTGGAAGCGCACCCATCGGACAGGTATGGCTGGGTGTTCGCTACACCTCGCCTCCGCGAGTCCCTACAGGTGATCTCAGAAGCCAGGACGAACGGCAGCAAAGGTTGAGAATTCAGATTCCAGGGGCAGAATGGAGGCCGAGCGGCAAGGACTCACAGACGAACCGCATTGTGGGCGCTTGCTCGTTCACAGGGCACTTGGGCTCCCGGTGCTCGCCGGGGTCAGAGCCCGCCAGCCACACTCTCGCGCATGCGCAGTCGGCCGGCCAGCGCCCCCCCCCCCCCCCCCCCCCCCCCCCCCCCCCCCCCCAGTAGCTTTGCTGCCCCTCGGAGGGTGCCGTCTGGGGTCGATTTTGTTAACGATTTTAGACAGGGAGGCAAAGCAGCATCCAGAGGGTTACAGAAGGCTGTGACCGCGACCGCTGCGGTTCAGGAAAAGCGATTGCAGCGGCCGGGTTTAGAGATGAGCGGGTCGAAGGCTCGCGAGCATTTGGGGACCAGAGGGAGTGAGGGGCTGAGACGGTGGCGGCGTCGCTCCTGGTGGCAGGACACAAACCGCGCAGGAAGCAGACGCGCCGCCGCCGAGGCCACGCGGGCAGTGACGGCTTTACTCCTGGCTGCAAAATTAACCCCAGGATCGCAGGTCGCGTAGGCCAGGCCACCTCGGTGCTGTAGGGACCCAAACGCTTGCCTATGTTTTGAGTCTGGGCACCTGAAAGCAAGTATCTGTGCGGGTCGAGGCGGCCAAGCTGCCACTCCGGAGAGTGGGATTCCCGCCAGCAGCAACGGCGTGTGTGCTGCCCGCGTGGGAGGAAACTCTGGTGCGCCCTGCCCTGGACCTGCCTTTCTCCCCTGGGCCACCACACTCCCCATAAGGCACTGCAGTGGGGGGTTGCGGCTTTTCCCAAAAGGCTGCGGTTTGGACTCAGGTTTCCAACCCTGAGCAAGAGCACAGGTAGGACATAGATCTCAGGAAGGGCTGTGACTGAGGATGGTGTGTTCTTGGGTAACAGTGGATTTTTAGTGGTTTTGAATGAAAACTTTTTTTTTTTTTGGACTTACAAACAACAGAAATTTCTTTGTCTCAGTTCTGGGAAGTCCAAGATCCAGGTGCTGGCAGACTTTTGCATACAACCTCACATAGCGGAAGGGGTGGGAAGACTGCGGACTGGATTCCCAACCCTGAGGGGAGCCCCCCGCCCCCCTGCCCACACCCTCCTGGGAAGGCTGGGCCTGCCCCGGCTGGGTGGACGCAGCCCCGCATCACCTGGAGCAAGTCCCCCGGCCTCCCTAAGCCGGCGCCCTCCTCCATAAAAAGAGCGATAATGGGACAGCTCTCTCGTTCGAGTTTGTGAAGACAAAACCAGTTAGGTCGTGTGAAGCATTTGGTATGACTCCTGCCAAACAGCACTTAGTGAATCAATATTCAGTGCAAGAGTGTGCTGTTCCCACCTGTCTGTCAGTGTCGTCCACGTGACTTCTTTTCCATGTGGATTGCGTATTAGATAGTGATTCCATATTTACATGTAAAACCAGGTAATTATACTTAAAAAACAAGGTGTACATACAGCCTTATCCGCCTAATAACGCTTCCCTGGTTCGGGACACTGGTCCAGGTCTGGTCCCTACTGTCCCCTGGGGCAAGTGGAGGGGTCGGGAGGTGGGAAGGCAGAGAGACCAAATCAAGTCTGTTGTTGTCCTAACCAGACCGCGCTGCGGAGAATAGCCCGCCCACCTGGGAACGTCTCACTCCACAGGTATATTAAGGACACAAACACCAAAAACGACCCCAGCGAACTCAACAACCTCATCAAGAAAAGCTCTGAAGTGGTGACGTGGACCCCCCGCCCGGGAGCCACCCTGGACCTGGGCCGGATGCTCAAGGACCCGACAGACAGGTTTGGCTTAGACGTTCCTAGAGAATAAGCGTTACTTGCGGATTTTCTCAACCGAGAGGACAAAGGGCTCGCTGTGGCCCGTGGCCCGTGGCCCGTGGCCCATGGCCGTGTGGGAATGCTGGGTCTTGTTGACCGGCACAGCGAGGCTGAGACGGAATGATAAGGCTGCCATTTAAACAAAATAAACTGTGAAGTGGGCACTTTCAAATCGAGGGGGAAGCCTGCGTCTCCCCGGAAGTTCTCATCCTGCGGTAACTGCTCAGCCTCCGTCCGGGTCTCAGAGCCCCGCGGGCGGGGCGAGGGGGTCCTCCTGGTGAGGACCCTGGGCGCAGCTCAGAAGTCAGCGGCTGGTGTGCGGGACACGTAAGCAGCCCGACAGGGAGTTTTCCCTTTGGCCTCCGCGCCGCAGAGAGTGCCTGAGACGCGCAGGCCCGCTCGGGGCGCGCAAGGCACGGAAAGCTAACATCGGTGGCACAGACCAAGTCTGTGAACACCTGTCTTCAGCCAAATGGAACTGTGAGTTCCTCGCGTAGAAAACAGCCAACAGAGTCGGAGAGCCGGCACAGGCCCCCGAGTTCACCTCCCCCCGGCCTCACCCCACCACAGGCCCGCACGGGGCAGGCAGCCGCCTCTGCCCTTTGGCTGAGCTCCCCCATCAAATTCCTCATCCAGCCTGGTCTGCTCTCCTTCAGGGGTTTCTACAGATCCCCCCGCATCGCCAGCCCCTCTGTGTGGCCTTTATTCAGCTCTTAGTTTTTCACATGGATTTGCACAGCAGCCCCTGCTGGTGGCTGATGGTTGTACAATCATGGCATTGATTACAATAAGCATAAAGATTTTATTTATTTATGTTTAGAGAGGGGGAGGGAAGGAGAAAGAGAGGGAGAGAAACATCATTGTGTGGTTGCCTCTCTCGCAGCCCCTACTGGGCCCTGACTGGGAATCGGACCTGTGACCCTTTGGCTTGCAAGCCAGCTCTCAATCCACTGAGCCACAGAAGCCAGGGCACAATAAGCACCTTTTTGAATGAAATACCAGGCTCTGGCCCGGCGGCTCAGTTGGTTGGAGCACCATCCTATACACCAAAATGTTGTGGATTTGAGTCCCGATCGGGACACGTACAAGAGGCAACCAATCAATGTTTCACCTTGATGTTCCCTCCCTCTCTCCCTCCCTCCCTCCCTCCTTCTCTCTCAAATCAATGAACATATGCTCAGGTGATGATAAAGAAAGGAAAGACAGACAGAAAGAAAGAAAGAAAGAAAGAAAGAAAGAAAGAAAGAAAGAAAGAAAGAAAGAAAGAAAGAAAGAAGGAAAGAAAGAAGGAAGAAAGAAAGAGAAAGGAAAGAAGGAAGGACAGATGGACTAGAATAGACCTGAGTACATTGCACAGGACAAGGGCAAGTGTGGTTTTAGGAAGTTACTGTATCCCAGAGAGCCTTGACATGGGGTCCCCCAGGGTCCTGGCATAGAGTGTTACCCTTACCAGGGTCACAGGTCAAAGGTTTGAACACCCCTTGCTGCCAAAGTCACCTTGTTAAAATGCAAAGCTGATGCTGTCTGTCCCATCTTCAACGTCAGGGTCTCCCCAGCGCCCTTAGGATAAAAGCGGTACATTTTCTGTAGCCCCAGGGCCAGAGAGGCCTTTGCGTACTTTGACTACTTCTGGGGGACCCTGGGCCCCCTCAGCACTGGGGGAGCCAGCCGGCGGGTTGGCGTTGGATTTGGAACGCTAACCTGTGCCTTCCTTCCTTCCTTCCTCTCGCCTCTGTCTTCCAGCAAGTGCATCACAGAGCCTCCAGGGGGCGCCAAAGTTTACAAGGACTCCTGGGACTTCGGGCCCCACCTGGAGGTCCTGAAGGCCGCTGTGGGGGACGCCGTGTTCCAGCACCCGGCCTGGATCAAGGAGTACTTCACGTGGGCTGGATTTAAGGATTACAACCTGGTGGTCAGGGTAGGCCACGCCGCTTGTTGGACTCTGCCGTCTCGGGCTGTGGGAGTCCACGGAAACCCGCAGGGTTCCGAGCTGCGCTGCAGCAGGCTCTGCCCCTGCGTGCGCTGCCTAGCAGATGGGCTGGACTAGCTGACAGCAGCCCCCCAGCCCCTCTGCCTTCAGCGGGGCTGCACTCAGCCTTCAGTGGGCTGCACTCAGCCTTCAACGGGCTGCACTCAGCCTTCAGTGGGCTGCACTCAGCCTTCAGTGGGCTGCACTCAGCCTTCAACGGGCTACACTCAGCCTTCAACGGGCTACACTCAGCCTTCAACGGGCTACATTCAGCCTTCAACGGGCTGCACTCAGCCTTCAACGGGCTGCACTCAGCCTTCAATGGGCTGCATTCAGCCTTCAATGGGCTGCACTCAGCCTTCAATGGGCTGCACTCAGCCTTCAACGGGGCACACGAGATGTAAACGTCTTCGGAATAAAATGTGGGTGTCTCTGTCAGCTCCCCGGCGCCCTTCAGGGAGTTGTCTTTGCCGTTCGGCCGGACAGGTCGTAGGGGAAAGAGAACACGGTTGGAGATTCTGGTGAGACGATTTACGTTTAGCTGCCGTGTGACGACGGGAAACACTGCACACGGAGTCACTCGGCAACCGCAGGCCATGCCTGGTGCCCACTGCTGGCACACTTGGGGTGCCGAGAACCTCGGAAAACTTGATAGGTTCAGCAGGGGGAGGGGCCCAGGGTGGGGGAGAAGCTCCTCTCGTCGTGACTCCAGGTCGTTGAGACCGTTTTGGCGCATTGGGGTCTTACGCAGCCTAGAATTTTCTTAAGGACGTTGAACCAGACTGACGTGTGTCCACCCTTCACCACGCTGTCGTTCGCCCAGATGATCGAGACGGACGACGACTTCAGCCCTTTCCCGGGGGGATACGACTACTTGGTTGACTTCCTAGACCTGTCCTTTCCCGAAGAAAGACCAAGCCGGGAGCACCCGTATGAGGAAGTAAGTGTGCGGTGGGCGGCGGACGTGGCCCTCCGTCCCTCCGTCCCTCCCTGCCCTTCCCTTCCCTCTGCGCGAACTGTTTCCTTGAGGATGGTGTAGAGTTGCCGAAGAGCTGCCAGGCCAGCAGGACCGGTGTCTTCACACCTGACCTGGCTGTGGTGCGTTTGTCGCAACTAACACACCCACGGGGAGACACTCTCTGTCCCCCAGGCTGCAGGCTTGCACTTTGCCAGTGGTCTGCGAAGGCCGGTCTCTGCCTGCCCCCCTCTGCCAGCTGAGCGGCTGGGCGCGGCTGCTGGGTGCCCCTTGCCCCACGTCCAGGGGCATCTCCTGTCCACGGGAACCCCCGGAGTGGGCCGGAAAGGGGGTTAAGCCAACAGAAACGAACTCAGTTCCTGAGCTCCAGCCTGAGCAAACCCCTCACCTGTGGCAGGCGTGAGGCCGCAGCCGTGGGCTCAGGGCAAGTCGCTGAGCCGTCCGAGCCTCACTTCCCCTCCTGCCGTGGGCCGCGTCGCCTCCTTGCCAGTTTCCGGCGAGGAATAGCATACCCGTGAGCGTGCACTGGAGTTCATGTACATCCCACACACGTGTGAGAACCATTGGCTGGACTGGCAGGGCACGCGGCCCGTCCTGAAGCTTCTGCACGCGCCTGGGGGACATGCGTGGCCCCACCGTAGTGGCCTCCACGTGCCCTCACCGAATAACGGTGTCTGTCAACCACATTTTAATGATTGGACTTGTGTTCTCAATGTCCCAGAGAACTTGGGAATCTGGAGTTCCATGTAAAATACCCAGATTTATACCTGTGGATAGATGATCCAAGTTTTCATTTTATTTTATTTTTTAAAAATCCTCACCCAAGGATATGTTTAGTGATTTTAGAGAGAGAGGGAGGGAGAGAGAGAGAGAAACACCGATGTGAGGCAGAAACATTGACGTGTTGCCTCCTGTACATGCCCCAACTGGGGATTGAACCCCCAACCTAGGTATGTGCCCTGATCGGGAATCGAGCCCGAAACCTTTGGCTATGGGAGGACGCTCCAACCAACTGAGCCACCCAGCCAGGGAGATAATTTGATAATTCAGTTTTTTAAAAGGGGCTGTAGGTTAGGCTGCATCGGGTCGGGGTCTATGATGTTACAAGGGTGAGGAGCCAGCTACGAGGCTGGGCACCCCTAAGCGCCAAAGTGCGGAGCCTCTGCTCCTGGAACATGACGGATACACTGCCTGCTCTCTTGCTCCCCTCCCCCCAACAGATCGATTCCTTTTATTCCAAGAACCGTCTGGATGTACTCGGTGGGACCGCGTCCAGACGTGGGGCAGGGCCAGCGGCTTCCGTTGCGCTTGCTATCGTCCACAGCGCAGCCTCCGCCCCCTACGCTGAGTTCTCTTCGGCTCTCGGGACTCTGCCGCCTCTGCCTGCCCTTTGGCTGCCGCTCATCTGGACTCTGCCGCCTCTGCCTACCCTTTGGCTGCCGCTCATCTGGACTCTGCTGCCTCTGCCTGCCCTTTGGCTGCCCGCTCATTGCAGGAATTACTTGAAATCTCGATCCATCATCTCTGCTTGCCTCCTAAGCCTGTGCGCCCTGGCTGTCCAACACCTTCCGAGTCAGGGGCTGGGGTTCTCGACAGGTAAAGGCCATGATGACCTCAGGGAGGGACCCTTGCCCAAGACACAGATGGCCCTGCTTAGCTCCTGCAGGCTCAGGCGGGAGACAAGGTGTCCGACGTTCAGTGGTGACGGCGCACACTTACTGAACGCCCTGAGTGCTGGGCCCTGCTTACTCATTTCGGGTACGTTGGTTGACTTAATCCTCACACAGATCCTATGAGGAGTGGTCCATTATCTTCATTCTACAAAAGAGGAGATGGCCCTGGCTGGTGTGCCTCAGTGGATGGAGCACCAGCCTGAGAACCAAAGGGTCACCGGTTCGATTCCTAGTCAGGGCACATGCCTGGGTTGCAGGCCGGGTCCCCAGTAGGGGGCGCATGAGAGGCAGCCACACACTGATGTTTCTCTCCCTCTCTTTCTCCTTCCCTTCTCCTCTCTAAAAATAAATAAATGAAATGTTTCCTTAAAAATAGAGAGGAAACAGAGGCATGGGATGGTGGCACCTGGATTTGAACCCAGGAATCTGACTGTGCTCTAAGCCCAGGCGCGCCCCAGCTCCTGACCCGTTTCCTGTTTCCCGTTCCTCAGTTTCCCCCGCACTCAGGCCCCTTCTCGCCCAGCCTGAGGTGTCTGCTCTAGCAGCCGTCTCCCCGTGATGCCCAGGCACATCCAGGGGCGGCTCTGCAGGGGGCGCCCTGCTCACTGCCCTGCGTCTGTTTCAGATCCGGAGCCGGGTGGACGTCATGCGACACGTGGTGAAGAACGGCCTGCTCTGGGACGACTTGTACATAGGGTTTCAGACCCGGCTGCAGCGGGATCCGGACATATACCACCACCTGTGAGTCTGAAAACGCCTGTCGCACCCCCACGCCTTGCCGACTCGGGAACCGACAGTCAGGGGAGCCTGCACCCCTGGGGGCTGCCTTCCTTTGTGAGCCTGTTCCAAGCAGGTCTGGTTTGCCCTGGCGGAGTCCCTTGGTGGCTTGGAGCGTCGGTCCCGTACACCCGAAGTTTCGGGTTCGATTCCCGGTCAGGGCACATACCTAGGTTGTGGGTTTGATCCCAGGGCAGGGTCCTCCCGGAGGCAGCCAATCAATGTCTCTCTCTCTCTCTCTCTCCCTTCCTCTCTTCCTAAAATCAATAAACATACCCTTGGTGAGGATTTAAAAAAAAAAAAAAACATGCCAGTCCCTGGCATCAGACTTTAAGATTGTAGTCGAAGTGCTTGAATTGAAATGACAGAAAGGCCCCTTGGCCATCTTTATGTCTGCAGAGGAGTCACCAGAGGGAGATACTCGCTTACCCTTACCTCGGACCCTCCAAAAAACACAGGAATTCCGTTTCCAATGAGCAAAGCTCACCGCCTGCCTTCTATCTACCCATGAGCTCGCGGACTTGCTTGAAATGTATTAAAAGCTCTTTTGCACTTCCTTGCTCACAAGAGTTTTTAAGTGACAACAAATGTGAAGGATGTAGAAGTCTATAAAATAAAAAGCAAGGAACCCCGCCCCACACAATCCTGCTTCCTGCCCCTCCCTCCACTGCGCTGCGGGGCGGCCTTCGGGAATAGCTCCGTGGGGGTCACCCCAGGCCAAGTCCTGGGCGTATCAGCATTGCCCTGCCGACGTGAGCTCTCCATGAAACGCCCCACGCGGTTGCGGGGTGGGTGCTGTTGCCTATGTAACGTGAGCCCAGTGCCTACCTTCTACCGCTTGCCTTTTCACCCATCACCCATCGGTGTATCTTCTTTTTTAATCCTCACCCAAGGCTGTGTTGGATTTGGCGGGGGAAGGAGACAGAGACAGACAAAGAGCGAGAGAGAAACACCCAAGTGAGAGAAACGTAGACTGTTTCCTCCCCAAAAGCACCCCAACTGGGGATCGAACCTGCAAACGTTCGGTGTACAGGATGATGTTCCAACTAACTGACCCACCCGGCCAGGGCTCACCAGGACGCCTTCGGTCCCCCTCCTGACTGGGAAGCCCACGTCAACCTCAAACAGGTCAACAGCTGTGAAACAGGCCCCACGGTGGTCTCTTTCCCCAGAGCGCACACCTGCCTTCCTGTTCTGGGGACACGGGGCTGTGTGTGGCAGCTCGGGGGGGGGGCGTCCCAGGGGTTACTTAAGGAAACGTCTTCCGTCTCGGAAACTTCTCGGATACTGATGCGTGAGGCTGTTTTGTTATCTTGTGTCCGGATGACGAAGGCCCTGAAGGCGGGGGACAAGGAAGATTCCTTGAAGACAAGGAATCTTGGGAGGCAGTCACAGCCCAGTTTACCCTCGTTGCTCTTAAAATTCACTGTGTGTGTGTGTGTGTGTGTGTGTGTGCACGCGCGGCTATGCAAACAGCATGCGTCTGCTGTAGAAAATGTGAAACGATATTGGGAACATAAGAAGGAATTCAAACCACAACGGGTCGCGTTCCCCGGACAGAGCGATTCACGTTTCAGCGTCCAGCTATCCTGTCTGTTTCCGTGTAAGAGCACGGACGAGGACGTGCACTTTTTACACGTACCCGTGTAAAAATAGGATAATGCTGTGCACGCTTTTCCACCTGCGTGTTCACGGACCAGTGTGCTCTCCCTGTGTGTCCCCCTGCGGAGTTCTGACTTCTTGCTGTTGGAAACGGTGGTTTGGCAAATAAACGCTGATTCCTCGGCACAAATTCCTAGCGCTGGGCTGAGGCTGCTGGACCCAGCGCCCACGTGGCCTTACCGCTCACCCGGTCCTGGCACGGGAAGCCAGCCCCACTTCCCGGCACTAACACAGCAGGAGGCCACCCAGGTCCCTGCCCCCTCCCCCATCTGGGCCCTGACGCAGCGGCTGGGCCCATACACCTGCGCTTCCCCGCACGAGGACTCCCTAACGCCGGGTCGGAACACTGTGGATGTTGAGCTGCCTGAGCAGGTGGACCAGCCCCGAAACGCGTTTCTCAGGGAGGGCTGACGATGGGAACCCAACAGACCCCGCAACACACCAGGCGTGGACGGATCCAAACCTCACCTCCGCTTTATCTCCCTGACAGGTTCTGGAACCATTTTCAAATAAAACTGCCCCTCACGCCTCCCAACTGGCAGTCCTTCCTGACGCGCTGTGAGGGGCTCGGACCCGAGACGGCCCCGGCCAGGCCTCCCGCAGGTCTGGGGAACACCGCCGCCTGCGTCCCATCGGACTCCCTGGGGCACCTACACTGAGGAGGAGGGTGCCCGACAGGAAGCCTGCCCTGGGGGGAAGGAGAGGAGCTAACCTTGCGTAGATGCCATGAGTAGTGACGACATCCAGCCCTAGTCCGTGGGCCCACCAGCCTGGTCGAGGCGCGCACACAACAAAAAAAATCATCACCGGCAGCCGGTGGGCACTCAGAACGAGACCCTGACCACAGGAAGAGAAATGGCCACGAAACCCGGAGAGCAAGAGAGCGACAGCAGAGAGAGCCGGAGACACCCCCACCCGCACTTCCACGCCCGCCCCCCCAGCCTGCCCACACTGCTGCCCACCTGCACCACGGCTTCATTAACCGGCCTACCACCCTGTTACCCTGTTGTCCCACACTCAAGATCAGGAGGATCACACAGTGTGACTATAAGACGGGACTTCCTCGACTCACACCTTCGTGTCCCTACTTATCCATTTATTCCCCAGGTGGCTGTTGCCCCTTCTGCTCAGCGGACTCTGAATTTCTGGAAAGCAGACTCACTTGCCCTTGTATCCTGACACGCACACATCTGTGTTCATAACCTGCCTCCAAGGAAGAAAGAATAAGTGAATTCTGTCTCCCACGGTCCGTGGGACTGGCATCTGAACTAGGCGTCAGCATCCTCGCTGGCCGAATTAAGGACCCAAGTCGGACATTCTTTTCAGCCGGGAAGCTCCCTGCTCAAGCCCAGCAGGCGGCACTGGGCTGGGCTGCCTCCAGGCCAGAGGGTGCCGAGGGCGCCCCCACAGGACGCCAAGGCAAGGCAGATGTGGGCTGGGGTCGCTCGGGGGAGACAGTTTCTGTCAGTCCTTCCGAGAGGACCAGGAAGAGCATTGCACTCAGAGGGAGCATTTCAGGGCAGGCAGGGTATTGAGAGAGTGGCTTGAAGATTGAGTGAAGTTTGTAATACGCTGGTGTGGAGGCGAGGGGTGTAGAAAGAATATTTCAGGCAGACAGAATGGGTGAAGGGACCAAAGACGTAGCCCCCGGTGGGTTCTCACTGATCTTGCAGCCTCACGGACTATGTAATGCTAACTAAAGAATGGAAACAGCCCAGGCTGGTGTGGCTCAGTAGACTGGGCGCCAGTCTGCAAACCAAAGAGTCAGTGGTTCAATTCCCACTCAGGGTACATTCCCGGGTTGCGGGCCAGGTCCCCAGTGGGAGGCACATAAAAGGCGACCACACATTGATGTTTCTCTTCCTTCTCTTTCTCCCTCCTTTCCCGTCTAAAAATAAATAAATAAATAAATAAAAATTTTGAAAAAATCATAACAAAAATTTGCCCCAAGGCAATAGAAAAATGAAAAGTGCTAAAATGAGACTCATCCTATTCTTCATTAATAACATCTCTAATTCACAGGAAGGTTCGAGAATTTATGGGTCACATCTTAGACCCAAGAAGCTTAGACCAGGGATTTCCAACCGGTGTTCTGTAGGAATGTATAAAACACGCCGTTCCTGCCTGTGTAGTCAGGGGCACTGACTTCTTTTCCCTGAGATTGCAAACAAACAACAAAAAAATGCAACACCCGCACAACAGCTGCCTGGTGTGTAAATGAGTAAAAGTTATACCTATTTTTGTAAGAATGGCAAAAAAATATACTTTTGGTGCACTGCAGAATTTTAGTAATTGGTGTACGTGGGCCCTGAGGTGACCAAGGCTGAGCATCACTGGCTTAGACCAGAGCCGGATGGTTCACTTCGTGGGATGGTCACATAGTGGACATCTGTGGGTCACTGAGTAGCCAGATAAGGAGTATTTTACTTGGTCCAGCTACAATTCTCTGCAAAAGAATCAGTTCACTGGGACTGGAATAATTTCGATTCAGTGACAAAATCCGTTACTTAATGCAGCTTATATATTCTAACAAATAGATCTTTGATTAATCAAAATAAAAGCGCTATTAATAAAATGTACAGATAAAAGTCAAAATCTATAGAAAAATCAACAGTAAAGATCCAAATCTTGAAAAAATTAGGAAACCCACCCTGGCGGGTGTAGCTGAGTGGATTGAGCATGGGCCTGTGAACCAAGGGATCACAGTTCGATTCCCAGTCAGGGCACATGCCTGGGTTGCAGGCCAGATCCCAGCAAGGGACGCACTAGAGACAACCATACATTGATGTTTCTCTCTCTCTCTCTCTCCCCCCTTCCCTTCCCCTCTAAAGATAAATAATTAAAATGTTTAAAGCCTAGACTTTAAAAAAAAAATTAGGAAATCCTTTTGGGAACACTTAAAAACGTTTCAGTGGTTAAACAGGGGGCCAGTCTCGCCATTGCTGCTGACGTCCGCGGCGCTCCATGGTGCTCACATGACTAGGGCGAAAGCACACAAATGCATTCCTGGGAAAATGGGATTGGCACTGTATTTTTTGGGCTGTAAGACGCACCCCCCCAAAATCTGGGAGGAATAATGGTTGTTAATGCTGCTGTTGAGTTCTGTCTACATTTACATTGGTGAAAGATTATGTTATTTATGTTATTACGTACTTTACCACATTTTTTGCTTCAAAAATTTTTTTTTTGCCAATTTCCCTCCTCTAAAACCTAGGTGTGTCTTATGGCCCGAAAAATATGGTAACCAGGTTTCCGTTTCACACGGTCGTGTTTCCAGTTCGTACACACACAAATAGGTTTTCTGGTGATGTGTGTTACTGCTTTAATTCTGAAGCCACGAGAATCCCACAATGAAATGTATCTTCTTAGTTCTCCGATGTCCCACTTTGTGATAGAAATCTCAACTATGTACTGATTCACACAAATGGCGCTTGATTATGGTTCACCCTACACATTATGTGTAACAA
Source organism: Anoura caudifer (assembly GCA_004027475.1). Classification (NCBI taxonomy): domain Eukaryota; kingdom Metazoa; phylum Chordata; class Mammalia; order Chiroptera; family Phyllostomidae; genus Anoura; species Anoura caudifer. The sequence goes on from PVKU01008230.1 coordinate 69,750, forward strand.
AAATGCGGGGAATTGGAGAGTTATATTTTGTGATTTCCAGTACATAGTAAAATATTCAACCTTTGCTAACAGAATGGATGTACCGTATGCCTCGGAATTCACTGTCAATGCGTTCCGGAGCTCGTGATGGATGAGGGCGGAGACCCACCAGTATCAAAACCAACCCACACCAGTTCTAGTCAGCACAAGGAGTCCCGAGCAAGTGCTGAGTGCTGAAACATCTTTTTCTCATCCAAATAAGACCAGTACAGGGTCTGACGAGTTCCGAAGCCCACAAGTACCAAGGTATATGACGGTACATGTTACAATGCACATGAGCAAAAAAAAGGTTACTCTTAAGCGTGGATGCCTCCTCTCACCCCCACCCCAATCTTCGAGCCCCTTCTGAGATCCAGCAGTCCCTCCTCACCCAGACCTGTGGTCCTCTGACCTGTGCGGCCTCCCTTCGCCTCCAGGCCGTTCCTCCTACTTGTCACTCCCCCACACCACCTGCCCTCTTGCACGCTCCAACCTCACATCTCATCTCCGCCAGTTAAACCAAAAGCCACAACATCATCCTTTGCACAAGCCGCTCTGACACCCCCTGCGGCTCCAAATCCTGCACCTCCACCTTCAAAGCTCACCCACAGCGCGCGCGGCCCCTTTCCGCGGCCGCCCTGCCGCCCAGAGCCACCGAGATCCGGAGAGAAGGGAAGCGGCAGAGGCGACATCGGCGTCGGGGGCTGGGTTAGGGGCAGGATCTGCCCATCCCCAAAAAGCACCGGCAGCTGAATGCCGTGCAACCTGCCTCGCATCCACTCACCGGGAGCCGCGGAAGCCGCCGCCGGGGTGGTGTCCGGAAGCCGGAGGGGCCAGGGAAGCCGCAGCCGCGGCCCTCTCGCGTCTCAGGAGCCCAGCTGCCGGAACACGAAGGGCCGGAAATTGTCGTTGGAACGCAGCAAACGCACGCCCTGAACCGTTTTCATTTTCCTGGATGGGTCCTCCTCCCGAAGGACCCCCTTCTCGGCGTTCGGGACCTGCCATGGGCCAGTGTCGCCGGCAGGTGGCGCGAGAGGACCACGTCCCCACGCTCCCCTCCGGCCCCTCCCACTCCGGACCTCGCTCCCGACATGCGGGCCCCGCAGCGACCCACCCGGCCGCCGCCACCTCTGTCAGAACCCGCGCCTCTGGGGTAGCTAAGAAGGGAGAGGCTTCCCCCGGGAAGTTCTGACCCTTCCCCGAGCCCGCACAGCAGGAGGTTAAAACTTGGTTTTGTGCTGCACGTGACTGTCCCTTATTTGGGGGGACAGCACCGCAGGCGTCCCATCCTTTGCAAGAGGGCCCCTCCTGGGCACCCAACAGCCCCCTGTTCTTCCCCGCTTTCCCGCCCGGGCCTCTCTGCAAGGAAAAGAGGAGGTTAATTTCCAGGGCATACTTACTAGTAAGAATAGTTAACGTTTCTGTGCGTAACTCTACTACTACTCGGGCCAGGTGCTCTGCTAAGCATACAATGTACAGTTTCTTTAAGTTACAAGGAAGGTCTCCTTATCCCCATTTCACCCACGAGGAGACCGAGGCTCAGAGAGAGAGTTAGCCAGCTTGCCCAAGGTCACACCACCCTCCTGAAGCCAGAACTTGAACTTGAGTCTTACCGCCCAGGAAGCCCTGGTCCTGGCCCCATGGCGTGCCCTCATCCAGCAGAGGGACTCCGAGTGTGGGTCCTGTGCCCTCTGCCTGGGAGAACCCGGGGGTCGGGGGGTCGGGGGGCAACTCCAACGTTCTCCTGTGGCCTAAGGGCCTACTTGAGGGTTGAAGGCAAGCATGCAGCGAGCTCCCCATGTGCCCGTAACACGCACCCTCGGGGACGCTGAGGGCTTCTCGGGACACAGGTGAGCAGCTGGTGAGGGTGCCATGCCCCCGGCTCCCGGACTCTGTTTCGGAGGACTGGACAACCGTCCACACCCCGCGGGCACTCCACCGAGGACACTTTTTCGGATGACTGTCTGGGTTCCAGAATCCACAGGGACACTGCCTTTTCCCAGCTGCAGCGGGGCTGCCGGGCGCTTCAGATCTCTGGGACTCTCCGACCAGTCAGGTCGGCGGTGCTGTGCTCCTCGGACATTGATTTCGATGGAAGGCTTGCCCGAGATGGGTCCTGCTGGCACACGGGGGCTCAACACACGAGCCTTCCAATTCCAAGTGTCAGACAGCGACGCTAAGTTCTCACTCACGGGGGCCTCCATGTATCCAGAGCCTTCTGTTGTCTTCCAGGCAGTTTGCTAAGTTTTTAATGAGTGTCATGTCATTTAATCACCAAAACAACCCCATATTTAGGTACTTATTATGAATTGTGTGATGCTGGGGTCCAGGGCCGGGTCTGCCACCGGAGGTGATAAGGTCCCTGCCTCGTGAGGCTGTCACGAGGCCGGAGCAGAGCAATTTCCAGGAAGTGCTTGGCCAGCGGCCCAGACGCAGCAAAAACTGTCACAGTGGGGGCTGCCCCCCCCTCAGTTACTGAGCAGGACCCCGAACCCCCTAGATCTTGCCCCAGGTCACAGAGCAGAGCCCCAACCTTGAGGCAAAGCCATGGGACTGCCTTGCTACGTTGTTGGCAGAACTAAGTAAGTTAATTATTTAAACAGTCTTTTGTCCCGTCTTTACTGTGTCTGGAAATAAGCTTAGCTGCGTGGCACACAGGGCTGAGGGTGGGTCCACGCTCGTCCACCCCCACTGCGGGAGTGAGGCCACTCGGGACTGTGGGAAGCTCTAGTGTGGGTGACCCCGAGTCCCATTTGCCCTGGACGGCCTTGACTTACTGCCGTCCTCCTGCATCCTCGCTGAGGGCGGCCTCTCCCCGTGGAGCCGGTTCAGACAGTCAGTGCGTGCTCGCCTCACCCACACGGCTGTCCTCTTCAGCAAACAAAAAGCAGCACGTTCTCAGTCTGCCGGCTGCTGGACCCTCCCGCAGCCCATGCGGGGACACCTGGAGTTTCCTCTACACCAGCATCTTTTTTCTCCTGTAGCCTCTCTCCATCCCCCCAACTCCTCCCGGTTTCAGACCCTCGGCTGTGATGTGAGGCTTACGGATGTGATCTCTGGAGTCCCCGGACTGGGGTCTCCATCCTCGGTCCCCTCTCACCAGATGGCAGACCAGTCACCTCTCCAAACACAGGGTCCCTCCTCAGAAGCTCGGAACACCAGGCTGGACCTGGTTATAAGACAAAGCTCGGTAATCGCAGCTGCCTGTAGGTGGCGCTGTGATCCTTCGTGGGAACAACTAAATGACGAGTTGGAACAGTCCCGCAACTAAAACTCGCCATCCCTCCCAACTGCATCCTTATCCCTGCCAGGCCGCACGTGAGCGCGACCAGGTCTATGATATGGAAAACTCTAATAGATTCTTTCTTTCCCATTAAACCAGTCGGGGGAAGCCAGCCTGCTGGTGGGAGTCGTGCGCGCCAAGCCTCCCCTGCCGAGCACCTGTCAAGTCACCTGAATTTTAGTCTTGCAGGTCCCCCGGAGCCCTAATGCTGCCCCACGCCCACCGCGTTTCCCAAGGTAGTGCCCTCGCTCCGGACCTCGCTTTACAATCTCTGCTTCCTCCCACAGAGGGCTGCCCCCTGCGAGTTGTCACCGTGGAGGCAGGAAACGCATGTCAGTGTGACAGCCAGGCAGGTCTGCCTTCTCGTCACCTTCTCTTCTGTTAGGAAAAGCCCCGCGCCTGTTCCCACGCCAGCAGCACGCCTCTAGGCCTCATCAACCGGAGTCACTGTGATTGGTTCCTGGAGGCCACATGACCCAAGTTGAGCCAATGAGAAGCGGTCCTGGGATTCGGGCTGGGCTGAGGGCTGAGCACGCCTTCTTTTGGGGTTGCTAAGAGACTGGGAGCGGCTGGGGGCCAAGCGGACTCCGCAAAGCAAAGCTGCCGAATGGAAAGATTTCTGATGGTATCCTTTTGGCCTTTTGGCCCCTGATCTAGCTGTGCTCGAAGCCAGTCTGCCCTAATGACCAAGCCAATTAAATCCTGTCTTGCATGTTCCATTTCGAGTTACGTTTCTGTCACCTGCACCCCTGGTTAATGCAACAGAGAAATGTGTTACTGCTCTTGGGAGGTCGATGTCTTAATAACAGAGATGTTTTCAGCTCAGAGAGTTGCAGCACTCCGGCCACCGGCGACACGCTGGGGTGACTGGGGGATTCCAAAGTGAGGTTGGGGACTAGAGGCACTCAAATTCCAGTCACCGGTGACAGTGCCCCCTCCTGTCATTGGGGCTGGCCCGGCTCCAAGGACCGGCCCTGACACCCCACGCAGCTCCTCCGGCACCAGGCCTGAGGACAGCAGCCCCGTGTGACGCCTCCATGGGGGAACATTCCTCATGGAAATCAGCCCCCGGTCTCATCCTTGTAAAGCGCAGGACCATCCCTGCAATGAGAATGAATATGACCCGGTGAGAGTCAGCCATGGTGGCAGCTTGTCCCCAGCAGGCCACCACCCTGTGTCGCCTCCATCCAGGGCCTCCTGCTCAGCCTCCGGGCAGGCAGCCGGACTTGGCAGGAAGAGGCTGTTTTTCTGAAAGTTAAAACTGCTGCCCCCACTGGCGGGGGGAGGGGGCGGCAAAGTCAAGTCACATTCCGGACCAATCTTCTTCTGATAAGTGTCCTTCCCTCCTTGTTTCCTTTGGAAGATCATTTTCCGAGGGCAGAGGAGGGGCTCCCAGCAGCCTCTCCCGCTGGGTGGGGCACTCGCAAGAATGCAAGGCGAGGAGCAAACGAACTCTCTGCCGACAGAGAGAGCCCCTTCCCCGGGGACTTCAGCTTCATTCATTGGCGGTTCTCAGATGAACTCAGACTCTCTCCCATCTGTGGGGTTGTTCTAAACGGAGCCCTAGTAACAGGCTGTGTGAGCAGGGCTTGGGGGTATGTTGTTTATTGAGGAGAAGCTCTGGGGCAGCCAGGAAGGGGGAGCTGCACAGAGGACCAGAGCTCTGATCCAAGGGACCTCCGCTGCAGCCCCACTCGGTGCCAGGGCGCTGGGCTCTCGGACAGCCTCACAGGCAGGTGGCTGTCCCCAGCGACAGGCCGCCTGGAGGACAGGAGAACATAACCCTGGGGTCCTCTGGCCCATGACTCAGGAGACGGAGGGCAGCTGAGCAAGTGCACACGGAGAGGTCGGGGACAAGGACACCAGATGTCGCCATGGGCACCCTGGTGCTTCTCAGAGACTCACCGGAGGGACTGCAGGGCGCAGGGGCTCCGGGCTCGTGGCTTTGGGAGGACGAACCAGCCCGTGGAGATAGCTCTTCTGTCTCTGAGAAGTACCCCGTCACCTCCTCGCCCATCACCTCCACCTGCATCACCTCCACCTGCATCACCTCCACCTGCATCACCTCCTCCCCTGTCACCTCCACCTGCATCACCTCCACCTCCATCACCTCCACCTGCATCACCTCCACCTGCATCACCTCCACTCCATCACATACAACCCTGTCACCTCCACCCCCACCCCAGCACGAGTGAATCAGCCCTCCACAGCTGACCACATCTGCCTCCAGGGCCTCTGCCCAGCCCAGACATTCCCCTGGGAGTTTGGTTTGGGGGCGAAGAGGACCCATTCAGTCGGCTTTGGCCTGCACGGGGTGATGAGGATTTAGGAGCGAGGCGCCCACTGTGGGGTGGCCAGGCGTGGACGTAGGCCCAGGGAAGCAGGGACACCGGCCCACACAGAGAAAGAGGAGGTCAAGAGCAGCTCAACGGCTAACAACCGGTCAGAGCTGGCAGCATGCCAGGCCGTGTTCTCCTGGGTGGGTTACGGGCCCTCCTGACAACCTACAGGGCAGAAGCCATAGCTGCTGTCTCCCAGGACAAGGACACACAGGCCTCAGGTGGCTGGGCAACCAGCCAGGGTCACCCAGCTGGAAAGGGAGCAGTCTGGAGTCCATCCTCCACCCACCCCGGGAGCCACACTGCCCACAGGCCTGCAGGGCAGCTGGACGCTCAACGGTGGCTGCTCAGGTGACAGGCAATGGCAACTGGGCCAGGCCAGTGACAGTCAGGAGAGCTGGAGGGAAGATCTGAGGGGCAACCGGGGCTGGGGTGCACTGGACCAGCTGCTGGCTGAAGGCAGATGCACAGATGGACAAGGGGAAGGAGGGAGGCTGCGCCCGGGGCTGGAACCACTGGGTGAACCGTGGGGCGCTCCCTGAGGAGGAAGAGCTGTGAGAGGCAGTTTGAGAGGAGGGGCCGCGTCTGAGCAGATAAATGCCTCACTGTTTGTCCTTTACAGTCCAACGTGAAATTCTCCATCTCCTCCACAAAATCCTCCTGCATCCCTGGCTGGTGTGGCTCAGTGGGTTGAGCACTGGCCTGAGAACCTAAAGGTTGCTGGTTCGATTCCCAATCAGAGCACATTCCTGGGTTGCAGGCCAGGTCAGATCTCCAGTAGGGGGCCTGGGAGAGGCAACCACACATTAATCTTTTCTGTCTTTCTCCCTCCCTTTCCCTCTGTCTAAGATAAGTAAATAAAATCTTTTAAAAAGAAAGAAAAAAATCCTCCTCCAAAAGTGCAAACTCCTGTGACGTCAGGTCTGAGCAGCGGTGGAAAGAACAAGGTGCTGAGGCTCAGGGGTGGGGAGGGGGGAGCCTGCCCCCCCCCCCCCCCCCCCCCCCCCCCCC